>JBBDGP010000436.1:247500-275000 GCA_037952835.1 Lithobates septentrionalis | reverse complement strand
AGAGGGACACTGACCTCTGACCCTATAGAGAGAGGGGGGGACACTGACCTCTGACCCTATAGAGAGAGGGGGACACTGACCTCTAAACCCTATAGAGAGAGGGGGACACTGACCTCTGACCCTATAGAGAGAGGGGGACACTGACCTCTGACCCTATAGAGAGAGAGGGACACTGACCTCTGACCCTATAGAGAGGGGGGACACTGACCTCTGACCCTATAGAGAGAGGGGGACACTAACCTCTGACCCTATAGAGAGAGAGGGACACTGACCTCTGACCCTATAGAGAGAGAGGCACACTGACCTCTGACCCTGTAGAGAGAGGGGGACACTGACCTCTGACCCTACAGAGAGAGGGGGCACTGACCTCTGACCCTACAGAGAGAGGGGGCACTGACCTCTGACCCTATAGAGAGAGAGGGACACTGACCTCTGACCCTATAGAGAGAGAGGGACACTGACCTCTGACCCTATAGAGAGAGAGGGACACTGACCTCTGACCCTATAGAGAGAGGGGGACACTGACCTCTGACCCTATAGAGAGAGAGGGACACTGACCTCTGACCCTATAGAGAGAGGGGGACACTGACCTCTGACCCTATAGAGAGAGGGGGGACACTGACCTCTGACCCTATAGAGAGAGGGGGGACACTGACCTCTGACCCTATAGAGAGAGGGGGGACACTGACCTCTGACCCTATAGAGAGAGGGGGGACACTGACCTCTGACCCTATAGAGAGAGGGGGGACACTGACCTCTGACCCTACAGAGAGGGGGGACACTGACCTCTGACCCTACAGAGAGAGGGGGCACTGACCTCTGACCCTATAGAGAGAGGGGGACACTAACCTCTGACCCTATAGAGAGAGGGGGACACTGACCTCTGACCCTATAGATAGAGAGGGGGACACTGACCTCTGACCCTATAGAGAGAGGGGGACACTGACCTCTGACCCTATAGAGAGAGAGGGACACTGACCTCTGACCCTATAGAGAGAGAGGGGGGACACTGACCTCTGACCCTATAGAGAGATATGGGGGAAACTGACCTCTGATCCTATAGAGAGAGGGGGACACTGACCTCTGACCCTATAGAGAGAGGGGGACACTGACCTCTGACCCTATAGAGAGAGAGGGGGACTCTGACCCTGTAGAGAGAGAGGGACACTGACCTCTGACCCTATAGAGAGAGGGGGACACTGACCTCTAAACCGTATAGAGAGAGAGGGACACTGACCTCTGACCCTATAGAGAGAGGGGGGGACACTGACCTCTGACCCTATAGAGAGAGGGGGACACTGACCTCTAAACCCTATAGAGAGAGGGGGACACTGACCTCTGACCCTATAGAGAGAGGGGGACACTGACCTCTAAACCGTATAGAGAGAGAGGGACACTGACCTCTAAACCCTATAGAGAGATGGGGGACACTGACCTCTGACCCTATAGAGAGAGGGGGACACTGACCTCTAAACCGTATAGAGAGAGAGGGACACTGACCTCTGACCCTATAGAGAGAGGGGGGGACACTGACCTCTGACCCTATAGAGAGAGGGGGACACTGACCTCTAAACCCTATAGAGAGAGGGGGACACTGACCTCTGACCCTATAGAGAGAGGGGGACACTGACCTCTGACCCTATAGAGAGAGAGGGACACTGACCTCTGACCCTATAGAGAGGGGGGACACTGACCTCTGACCCTATAGAGAGAGGGGGACACTAACCTCTGACCCTATAGAGAGAGAGGGACACTGACCTCTGACCCTATAGAGAGAGAGGCACACTGACCTCTGACCCTGTAGAGAGAGGGGGACACTGACCTCTGACCCTACAGAGAGAGGGGGCACTGACCTCTGACCCTACAGAGAGAGGGGGCACTGACCTCTGACCCTATAGAGAGAGGGGGACACTGACCTCTGACCCTATAGAGAGAGAGGGACACTGACCTCTGACCCTATAGAGAGAGAGGGACACTGACCTCTGACCCTATAGAGAGAGAGGGACACTGACCTCTGACCCTATAGAGAGAGGGGGACACTGACCTCTGACCCTATAGAGAGAGAGGGACACTGACCTCTGACCCTATAGAGAGAGGGGGACACTGACCTCTGACCCTATAGAGAGAGGGGGGACACTGACCTCTGACCCTATAGAGAGAGGGGGGACACTGACCTCTGACCCTATAGAGAGAGGGGGGACACTGACCTCTGACCCTATAGAGAGAGGGGGGACACTGACCTCTGACCCTATAGAGAGAGGGGGGACACTGACCTCTGACCCTACAGAGAGAGGGGGCACTGACCTCTGACCCTATAGAGAGAGGGGGACACTAACCTCTGACCCTATAGAGAGAGGGGGACACTGACCTCTGACCCTATAGATAGAGAGGGGGACACTGACCTCTGACCCTATAGAGAGAGGGGGACACTGACCTCTGACCCTATAGAGAGAGAGGGACACTGACCTCTGACCCTATAGAGAGAGAGGGGGGACACTGACCTCTGACCCTATAGAGAGATATGGGGGAAACTGACCTCTGATCCTATAGAGAGAGGGGGACACTGACCTTCTGGGAGAGAGGGACACTGACCTCTGACCTTATAGAGAGAGGGGGACACTGACCTCTGACCCTATAGAGAGAGGGGGACACTGACCTCTGACCCTACAGAGAGAGGGGGGACACTGACCTCTGACCCTATAGAGAGAGAGGGGGACACTGACCTCTGACCCTATAGAGAGAGGGGGACACTGACCTCTGACCCTATAGAGAGAGAGGGACACTGACCTCTGACCCTATAGAGAGAGAGGGACACTGACCTCTGACCCTATAGAGAGAGAGGGACACTGACCTCTGACCCTATAGAGAGAGGGGGACACTGACCTCTGACCCTATAGAGAGAGAGGGACACTGACCTCTGACCCTATAGAGAGAGGGGGACACTGACCTCTGACCCTATAGAGAGAGGGGGGACACTGACCTCTGACCCTATAGAGAGAGGGGGGACACTGACCTCTGACCCTATAGAGAGAGGGGGGACACTGACCTCTGACCCTATAGAGAGAGGGGGGACACTGACCTCTGACCCTATAGAGAGAGGGGGGACACTGACCTCTGACCCTACAGAGAGAGGGGGCACTGACCTCTGACCCTATAGAGAGAGGGGGACACTAACCTCTGACCCTATAGAGAGAGGGGGACACTGACCTCTGACCCTATAGATAGAGAGGGGGACACTGACCTCTGACCCTATAGAGAGAGGGGGACACTGACCTCTGACCCTATAGAGAGAGAGGGACACTGACCTCTGACCCTATAGAGAGAGAGGGGGGACACTGACCTCTGACCCTATAGAGAGATATGGGGGAAACTGACCTCTGATCCTATAGAGAGAGGGGGACACTGACCTTCTGGGAGAGAGGGACACTGACCTCTGACCTTATAGAGAGAGGGGGACACTGACCTCTGACCCTATAGAGAGAGGGGGACACTGACCTCTGACCCTACAGAGAGAGGGGGGACACTGACCTCTGACCCTATAGAGAGAGAGGGGGACACTGACCTCTGACCCTATAGAGAGAGAGGGGGACACTGACCTCTGACCCTATAGAGAGAGAGGGACACTGACCTCTGACCCTATAGAGAGAGAGGGACTCTGACCCTATAGAGAGAGGGGGACACTGACCTCTGACCCTATAGAGAGAGAGGGGGACACTGACCTCTGACCCTATAGAGAGAGGGGGACACTGACCTCTGACCCTATAGAGAGAGGGGGGACACTGACCTCTGACCCTATAGAGAGAGGGGGGACACTGACCTCTGACCCTATAGAGAGAGGGGGACACTGACCTCTGACCCTATAGAGAGATATTGGGGAAACTGACCTCTCACCCTATAGAGAGAAGGGGACACTGACCCTATATGGAGAGGGGGACACTGACCTTTATAGAGCGAGAGAGAGGAGGGGGACAGTGACCTCTGGCCCTATAGAGAAGGAGGTGGACACTGACACTTGAGAGAGATGAGGGGGACACTGACCTCTGATCCTATAGAGAGAGGGGGACACTGACCTCTGACCCTATAGAGAGAGGGGGACACTGGCCTCTGTCCCTATAGAGGGGGACACTGACCTCTGACCTTACCGAGAAAGGGGGACCCTGACCTCTGACCCTATAGAGAGAGGGGGACCCTGACCTCTGACCCTATAGAGAGAGGGGGACACTGACCTCTGACCCTAGAGAGGGGGACACTGACCTCTGATCCTACAGACAGTGGGGGTTCTGTGTACTGACCATATAGTAGTGTTCATAGTACATAATAATATTCAATCCTGAGATCTGTACACAGGGATGGGGACCTCATTGTTGGTTGCTCTGCTTTGTACATTCACCATTTTTGGTGATTTTAGTTTGCTAGGGGGCCATTCAGTCTTCCGCTGCTCCTTCCTGTGCTCTGTACTCCTTTATTTCTCATATTTATCTTTTCTCTTTATTTCTCTTAATTCTCTGTATTTATGAAAAAATGGATTTCCTGAGGCCGAGTGCACAGCGGAGGATCGGCACACCCTGCTCAGCCTAATCCGGGGACGGGCGGAGAGGTCCCTGTACTCCCAGCACCATGGTGACCATTGTGTCCTCCACCCTCCTCTCCCCTCCAGAGATTTCCTCCTTCCAGAACCGCTCCTCACTCCCCATATTAGTAAGGAAAAGAAACCATGCAGAAAGTGATGGGAAATCACTGAAACAGCAATAAAGGGATCTCTGTGCATTGGAGACATCTGAAAAAAATGGGTGTTGGAGGAAGGAGCAGAGTTCTCCAGCAGTGCAGAGTATTTCAGAAGAGGAGAGTTGGAGGAAGGAGCAGAGTCCTCCAGCAGTGCAGAGTATTTCGGAAGAGGAGAGTTAGAGGAAGGAGCAGAGTCCTCCAGCGGTGCAGAGTATTTCAGGAGAGTTATAGAGGAAGGAGCAGAGTTCTCCAGCAGTGCAGAGTATTTCAGGAGAGGAGAGTCTGTAGGAGACATTTATAGAACAGTATGATGAGTTTCCTCTTAGTGGGGGGGGGGGGGGGGGGGTGCAGGTAGGTTGCCTCGTAAACAATCTTCTAGCATCCGATATGTTGTGCTTTTTGCGCAGGACGTTTTGGCAATCAGGCAGATCATTTCCTTGGCACTTTGGCGTTTGCAAAGATGGTGAACCGGACTCTGGTGGTCCCTCCCTGGGTTGTGTACAATCATCATCGCCCTCCCTTCAGCAATGTGAGTACTGGAAAGACTATTGTAATGTCAGAATAATTATAATAAAGCAACATAGATGATATTTTACTGATAGACTACAACCTAGGAACTCACTTTAATCGATCTTTAATGGCAAACGTCTGCTAGAAACATATCTGGGTGTACAGCAATGTGCCGATTGGTGATTTCAGAATCTTTACCGCTAGCAAATACTGATTTGATCCCCTGCAGATTTTGTAAGTTTGCCCAATTACAAAGAAATGAAGGGTCTATAATTTTTATCATAGGTGTATTTTAAATGATAGAGACAGAATATCAACCAAAAATCCAGAAAAAACACATAATACAAATTTTATAAATTGAGTTGCAGTTCAGTGAGTAAAATAAATATTTGATCCCCAAGCAGAACATGACTTAGTAGTCGGTGGAGAAACCCTTGTTGGCGAGCACAGAGGTCAGACGTTTCTTGTAGTTGCTGACCAGGTTTGCACACATCTCAGGAGGGATTTTGGTTCACTCTTCTTTACAGATCTTCTCTAAAGATTTCTTGGCTTTCACTTGATAACTCGAAGTTTCAGCTCCCCCCATACATTTTCTATAGGATTAAGGTCTGGAGACTGACTAGGCCTCTCCATGACTTAAATGTGCTTCTTCTTGAGCCACTCCTTTGTTGCCTTGGCGGTATGTTTTGGGTCATTGTCATGCTGGAAGACCCATCCACCACCCATTTTAATTGTTCTGGCTGAGGGAAGAAGTTTCTCGGTTCTCATCCAAGATCTTACATTACATGGCCCCGTCCATTGGCCCCTCAATGCAGCAAAGTCGGCCTGTACCTTTAGCAGAGAAACAGCCCCAAAGCATCATGTTTCCACCACTGTACTTGACTGTAGGGATGGTGTTCTTAGGGTCATAGTCAGCTTTTTTTTCCCCTCCAAACAGGGCGAATCGAATTAATGGCAAAGAACTTAATTTTGGCCTCATCTGACCACAGCACTTTCTCCCAATCCTTCTCTGAATCATTTAGATGTTCATTGGCAGACTTCAGATGGGCCTGTACATGTGCCTTCTTGAGGAGGCGATCTTGCGGGTGCTGCAGGATTTCAATCCATGGCGGCGTATTGTGATACCAATGGTTTGTTTGGTGACTGTGGTCCCAACTGACTTGAGATCATTCACAAGCTCCTCCTGTGTAGTTCTGGGCTGATCCCTCACTTTTCTCATGATCCTCCTTACCCTATGAGGCGAAATCTCGCACGGAGCTCCAGACCGAGGGTGATTGATGGTTATTTTGTATTTCTTCCATTTGTGAATAATCGCTCCAACAGTTGTCTCCTTCTCACCAAGCTTCTTGCTGATGGTCTTGTAGCCCATTCCAGCCTTGTGCAGGTCTACAATCGTGTCCCTGACATCCTTTGACAGTTCTTTGGTCTTGCCCATGATGGTGAGGTTTGATTGGAAGAAAGGTTCTGTGGACAGGTGTCTTTTATACACATAACAAGTTGTCGTTAGGAGCACCTTCTTAATTTTTTTTTTTAATTCTTTATTTAAGAAGGACGAACATGCAGAAATACAGTGACAACCCCAATGGTATGCATAAAAGTATCAATGAGCTCCCCCAAAACATAATCAATGGTGCAGAGATCACAATATTATAATGAAGGTCTTCTATCTGTAAGGAGTAGCACCTATCTACAGAGAATTAGGGAGGTTCTGCATCTCGCATGACCGATTTTCCACGGCAAGCACTGTTTTGTGTTTAGAAGAGCTGGGGAGCTTCCAGATTCGTCGTGCCACAGGGGAACTAAGCCGTCCGCTCCACAAATTCCTCAGAGTAGACAATTCGTGCCAATAAAACCATTTTTTTGAGAATTGCTCGCTGAGGCCTTTCTCCTTGGCCACCAAGTCCTTACCCTCCTTCGGGATCACCGCAATGTATGCACGCAGTGTGTCTCCCGGGAGGGCGGTCCCTTCTCCCACAGCATTATATGCAGAGAGAAAATGTGGAGTCTGAAGCTCCCCAAAGGTCTTGTAATATAGAAGGGAATAGCCATCTGGACCCGGGGCTTTTACCAGTTGCATGCATGCCATCGCCAGAGCCACCGCGTCTGCAGAGATGGGTTTCTCTAGTTCGGCTAATTCCTCATCTGAGAGATGAGGGAGTCCCGATCTTAGTAGGTAATCCTGTATGTTCTTCTGTTCGGTGGCTATCTCCCCTTCGGATGTTAGGCGCGGAATTATAATATAGAGAGGTATAATATCTCCGGAACTGGTCTGCTATGTCCTCTGTAGCATGGACCTTATTATGGGTATCGTTGAGAAGTTCGGGGATAAACGTTCGAGCTTGCTGGGCTCTCAGACGAAGTTCATGTCCCCCCCCCCCCCCAGGATCAGTGCCCCTTCATCAAACTCCCCAAGTTTGGTCAAGAAAGTGATCTGATTTGAATTAGGGAGGTATAAGTTCACCAGAGTGACCAAGGAGCCCTCTAGCGTTCCCTTTACAAACAGTGCCCTGCCCTACATATCGCTCTATTGATCCTTCTCCAACCACTGGGTTGTACCACGGATCAAGACACTCACCCCTTTTGTGAGCTTTCATAACGTTCGGGTTAGCCAGCACCATGGAGCATTTCTCTGGGGGGGGGGGGGGGTTTAGCCCATTTACATTATTAGAGACAAGACGAACAGGCTCTGTTTTACCCGTGGTCATGGTAGGAGCTGGTGGAGGTATGAGGTCAACGAAAACACAAAAAAGAAAAAAAAGGGGGGCTGGTTTAGAGCGGGAAATAAGGGTAAGGAGAGGTGAGAAGGAGACCAAGAGGAAACAAAGACAGCTAATATGCTGTAGGAGAGACCTAGTCTTAATGCACCCCAGTGACCCCAAGGATGGAGCCGCTTAACTGGTGCAACCCTATGTGGGGCAAGCGGTTGTGCACAGCAGGGGACAGAAGCTCCCTATCCCCACCTGCACTGTTTACAACAACATGAAACAAAATACTTGAGTAGCTGAAATGCCAAGAGAAGCCAATACAAGTGCTGTTCTCGTAGATGGCTAAGCAGTCGGCATGGCTTGTCCCGTGCGCCAAATCCTGGCGAGCAGGAAGAGGCAGCAGGAACTGATTTTACCTTTTTGTTTTAGAACATAACCATCAGTGTAACAGTGAAAGAACAGTAAAAATAGGCAAGGAACAAAATACAATACAAAATAAAAAGAACAAATGGGAAAAAACATGATGTAATGCAAACTGCCGAACACGGCCCTGGAAGGTGGTAGGCCCCTGGTTCACGGACCAAGCAAAGGCCAGAGCTGTCTTGTATACGGGCTGCCACAGCCTGGCTGCACCCACGGGAAAGAAAGGGGGGAAGAGAGGGAAAGACAGGGGGGAAGGGGGGGTAGAAAAAAAGGGGGGGCAAGAGGGGTGGTGTGGAAAAGGGGGAGAGGAGAGAAGAAGGGAAGATAGGGTGAGGGTGGGGGAGCATGGAGGGGGGGAAGAAGGGCGGGGGCGGAAGGAGGGGGAGGCCCGGAGGGCAGAAAAGGGGGGGACTCAGGAGAACCTAGTGGGAGGGAGGATCCATGCACACAGCACAGCGAGATCCGGTTTCCTGTGCAAGATGAGTAATTCTAACTTGGCATTTCAGCCCAAGACAGGCGTTTCTTACGTTTGTCGTTCCCGGGGCTCACATTTCGGGTTCATGCACTAGCACTGGCACCTGGTCTCCTCTCCTACATCTGGTGGAGCGGTGGGGTAGACCTGGACTGGGGGCCCGAGGTGCAGAGCAGGAGTACCTGGTAGGCAGTGGGCTCAGCCAGTCTGGAAAGGGTATTGGCTCCATGTCCAGGAAGGCGAACAGGTCCGGGAGATCCAAGTGGCGTCGCAGGAGAAAGGAAGAACTATCCCCGTGGGCAGTCAGTTGAAGCAGAAATGCCCAGTGGTAAGGCAGGGCTGCTCGGCGTAGCGGCTCCAGCAGGGGTTTCAACACGGCTCGCCTGTGCAGGGTGGCCCTAGATACGTCCGGGTAGATGGAGATTTGAGTGCCATTGAAATCGATCTGGCCCTTAGACCATGCAGCATCGATAATTTGGTCCTTCTGAGCGTACCGATGGAGACGGTAGATCACGTCCCGGGGCTGGTCGTGCTCCGGCGGCTTGGGTCCCAGCGCCCGGTGCACCCGATCAAACTCCAGGCTGGCGGGGGGGTCCGTGTCCAAGACTCTAAGCAGGATCACCAGAACAGTGGCTTGTAAGTTCTCAGGGCCAGTCGCCCCGGGTAACCCCCGGATACGTAAGTTGTTGCGGCGGCTCCGGTTCTCTAAATCCTCCGCATGGAGCTGTACTCCTGCCAGATGTTCCTGGAATGCTGTGTGTTCCCTCTCCAGGTGGGCAACACGGAGCTCCAGGGCGCTTGCCTCTGATTCCTTCTTGCTCAGTCGGTCAGCTAACCCATGAACCCTGGTAGAGGAGCTCGTGGAAGTCGCGATGATGCTGTTCCTCCACCCTTATGACCAGCGCCTCCATGCCTGCTTTCGTGGGAAGTGCACGAAGCAGTGCCCTGATGTCGGCATCGACCTGGGGCGACTGTGTGGGAGTACCCGAGGTGCTCAGAGTGCTGTGCGATGGGTTCAGGAGCGATGGCAGCCCCTCCAGCGAGCTAGGCACGGGGCAGCCATGGATGGGGAAGGTAAGTCCGCAGGCTCCCTTCCACCACGTATCCCCGCCGGGGAGGCTGTAGAAGGGCTCTATTCTGGAAGAACCGACTGATCGGGGCCACCGAGACAGCTTTCGATGTTCCCCTGGTCCTGTGTTTGCAGTATGTCATGGCAGGTCGAAAGAAAGTGTTAGGTGGGCATTTCAACTGATTTCGGCGGGTCGGGAGTCGTGAACTCTAGCAGTGAGCGTCTTCACTCCGCCATGACCAAGCCACGCCCCCATTTACACCTTCTTTACATTGACAGGACTAATCTGTGTACCACATGAGCACATACTGTAGCCAGTCTGTAGGACTCAGAATTATTGTTGGTTGCTTGGGGATCAAATACTTATTTTACTCACTGAACTGCAACTCAATTTATAACATTTGTATCGTGTGTTTTTTCTGTTTTTTTTGGTTGATATTGTGTCTCTATCATTTAAAATACACCTATGATAAATAATTATAGTCCCTTCATTTCTTTGTAAGTGGGCGAACTTACAAAATCTGCAGGGGATCAAATAATTTTTTCCCCCATTTTACATATGGATTTGACCGCAGTGCTTCCCCAGTGTCTAATAATCTTCCTGTTTTCCAGATTCACGTTCCCTATGAGGAGTTCTTCCAGTTGGCTCCTCTGCGGAAGTATCACCGAGTGGTCAGCATGGAGGAGTTCATGGAGAAGTTGGCCCCCAGACTTTGGCCGGCGGACAAGCGCGTGGCCTATTGCTTCACAACGGCTGCCCAGAGGAGCTCCGACAAACAGTCCTGTCCAATGAAGGTGAATAAAGAGTACCTGTCAGGCAGACAGTAATATCAGTCAGTAACCTAATGTTATCCAGAAAGTCTAAATGTTTATGGGATGTATTTAAAGCTGAACTCCGGGAATGAAAACTTTCACTTACATGTAGTCCTCTATAGCCACAAAGGCTATAAATGCCTATACAAACACAGATATTACCACATAAAAGTAGCAGATACATTATCACTATGCTTTAGATAACCTGTGCAGAGAGCAGAGCTGTGGGAGGGGTCCAGAAGGCTCCACCCACTACAAGCTTCCTGCAGACAACTACAGCAGGAGGCGGAGACAAGACCAGTCACCCTGCACAAGTATAAAGAGATGCAGTGAGCGGTCTTTATTTCAGGAGGTCTCACGCTGGATTACTGCACAGATCTGGAAGAAATACTCAAAGATTCACCGAGATTCAAGGAAGAACACACACGACTCGTCTATTTTGACAATATGGGGGAGATTTACTAAAATTGTGAACACACAGAATCTGGTGCAGCTGCGCATAGTAACCAATCAGCTTGTTCAATTAAGCTTTGACAAAAAAACCTGGAAGCTGATTGGTCTCTTTGCATAGCTGCACCAGATTTTGCACGCTAAAGTTTTAGTAAATCCCCCCTCCATTGGATGATCCTGGAGCTCCGCTTTACATGACTACTATCTCTAACCATCTTAGTTTTGGATGAAGTGTGAAATAATTATACCTCTATCAGGTTTGCATTGCTGTGTGTGTCCTGTAGGAGAGATTTCAGCTAGCGTCCTGCCCAGTAGACAGAACAGGAAGTGAGGAAATCTCTCCAAACAAAAATCCCCTTAGTGTCATTGGTACAGCAGGTGTTCCCGTTGAAACTTTCCCACTCATCTGTTCTGGGGACACCTGTAAACATATGGAGTTCTCATCAAATCCTGTCCCTATGACATAAAGCGGGTGACTCCCCTGAGTGAGGACACAGGCAGCTCCTCACAGGCTGTGCTGAGGTTTTGATGACTATTTCACTTTTTTTTTTTTTTTTTCTTTTAAGGACGGCAACCCATTTGGTCCATTTTGGGATCACTTTCACATTGATTTCATCCGCTCTGAGCTATTTGATGGGATTACCTTCAGCGCATATTACAAAGACGCTTGGATGAGCAGGTAAGCTGAAGGCTTTGTCTATGACAGGGGTGTCCAATTTTCATCTCAGGCCGCATCAGCATTATGGTTGCCTTCAAAGGTCCGATTCTATCTATAGCCCCCCCACCATCAAAAGTCGAGAGTCCCCCACCCTCACTTACACCACAGTGCACCCCCTTACCTTGTGCTGCTGTCAAGAAGTAGCTGGGGGGCGGAGCTGGGAGGCAAAAAGTGCAGGGTCTGGAGGAGGACCAGACAAAGATCGGATGTTGTGTGCTTTTACTTATCGTTCTATGAAAGGAGGATAGCAATGCTTTCTGGCATAAGTGATTTCGATATTCCAGGAGGCATTACTGTCCTACTGTCCTCCATTCATAGAATGATACCTGAATACAGATGTGCAAGACCTGGCACCACGTCATTGGTAGGGCTGGCTTGCAGGATCCAGTAGAGACAGGCGACTTGCAGTTAGGTAAAGCAAGGAAGATGGAGGTGCAGGACAGGACCTGTAGCAGGACGGAGGGGCAAGAAAAGAGGACAACGCTGGCTCTGCTGGGCATGTAAGTATGTTATTTTAGCAGAAAAAAAACATTAAAGTTAAGTGGGAGCAAGAATGATATTTCCATTGGGAGGGTGGAACTGCTCTTTAATGCAGCACTGAGGTCCCCGGGAAGGACACTATTTGCCTGGAGTTTGTATGTTCTCCCAGTGCTTGTGTGTGTTTCTTCTGGGTGCTCCAGGTTCCCCTCACACCCAAAAGACATGCTGGTAGGATACTTGGCTCTAATATCTGAGTGAGATGAGGACCTTAGATGATAAGGTCCTATAGGGTGGGGACTGATGGGAATGTACTGTATGTAAAGCGCTGTGTAAATTGTCAGCACTATAATAAATTGATACATTTTGTGAGGGCTGACCCAATGCCAGGAACACATACTGCTTCCCTACTCGAGCAGTTGGGTGCCATTAATGAATATGCATAATCTTATCTAAGACCAATCAAACTTTTCAGTTTGAAGGCCAAAAAAAATCCCCATCAGAGTCCCCCCATACATCACATTTCCCATTAGAGTCGTGGCCCCCCCTCCCCCCCAACATCAGATTCCCCTTTACATCAGGTTCCTCATCAGAGCCTTCCCTCCTTCATCAGGATCCTCCTCATAGTCCCCCTTACATCAGAGTACCCCCCCTTTACATCAGGGACCCCCTCAGAGTGTCCCCCCACTCCTTACATCATGGACCCCCTCAGAACCCCCCCCCCCTTACATCAGGGACCCCCTCAGAGTCCCCCCTTACATCAGGGACCCCCTCAGAGTCCCCCCTTACATCAGGGACCCCCTCAGAGTCCCCCCTTACATCAGGGACCCCCTCAGAGTCCCCCCTTACATCAGGGACCCCCTCAGAGTCCCCCCTTACATCAGGGACCCCCTCAGAGTCCCCCCTTACATCAGGGACCCCCTCAGAGTCCCCCCTTACATCAGGGACCCCCTCAGAGTCCCCCCTTACATCAGGGACCCCCTCAGAGTCCCCCCTTACATCAGGGACCCCCTCAGAGTCCCCCCTTACATCAGGGACCCCCTCAGGGCCCCCCCTTACATCAGGGACCCCCTCAGGGCCCCCCCTTACATCAGGGACCCCCTCAGAGCCCCCCCTTACATCAGGGACCCCCTCAGGGTCCCCCCTTACATCAGGGACCCCCTCAGGGTCCCCCCTTACATCAGGGACCCCCTCAGGGTCCCCCCTTACATCAGGGACCCCCTCAGGGTCCCCCCTTACATCAGGGACCCCCTCAGGGCCCCCCCTTACATCAGGGACCCCCCCCCTTACATCAGGGGCCACCTCAGGGCCCCCCCTTACATCAGGGCCCCCCTCAGGGACCCCCCTTACATCAGGGGCCCCCCTCAGGCCCCCCGCCCTTACATCAGGGGCCCCCCGCCCTTACATCAGGGACCCCCCTCAGGCCCCCCGCCCTTACATCAGGGACCCCCCTCAGGCCCCCCGCCCTTACATCAGGGACCCCCCTCAGGCCCCCCGCCCTTACATCAGGGACCCCCTCAACGACCCCCGCCCTTACATCAGGGACCCCCTCAACGACCCCCCTTAGAAATGGAGACCACAGACAGCCTCTGCTAACCTTAATTGTCAGTGCAGTGTTGGGGATGCGCCACTGACCCTAGCTGGGATCCGGATAAAATCTTGTAGCAGGCCAGATGTGGCCCACAGGCCGTAGTTTGGAGATCCCTGTTTTACACAAATGCTGGGGCATTGCAATTATATTTTTATTACAGTGTTACTAAACCCACAGCAGTAAAATCAGTCTGTATATGCAGTAAAGCATGCTTGTTAAACTCACTGTGGAACCTAAGGGGTTAATCCTCTGCACTGTGTAAAAAGGCTGTTTGATCCTGTCTTCTCTGATCCTCCCCTTCTTCCACAGTCCCCAATCCATCTCCTGATAGTACAGAGCCTTGGGGCAAGCTGCACATGCTCAGTTTGGTGTGTATTGCAAGAGAGTGTTTTTTTTTCTTGGGAGAGTGCATTTGATCAGCACAGGGCCAATTAGCACTGTCCAGACTGAGGGCCAGGGGTCCTGCAGCCTTATAGGACAGTGAGAGCAGAATGAAAACTCCTCCTGCAAGCTTTAACCAGACACTGATAAAAGTCACAAGACTGATATATACTGCTGATTAGAAAAGGTATTTTGCAGTTTATATTTACTAAAATAATTGCATTTCCATGTTCTGTGTACTGTCGGATAGACATGTGCACACTGAAATATTTTTTGTTTCGGAATTTCGTTTTTGTCCAAAAAATAAATTTATTTAGTTACTCCCAAAATTCGTTTTTTGTTAAAAATTGCATTCGCCCGAAAATCCAAATTAAGGTTGAATCTGTCATTGAAGGCTTATGTCGTCTGTCGAATGTTCAAAGAAGATTCGACGGAGCAGCTAAACTGTACGACGCCGTATAGTTTACCTGCTCCATCGAATCTTCTTAGAACTTTCAACAGACACCATAAGCCAAAGTACGTGTGTACTTAGTTCTAGCTATTTTACTGCTCCTCCTCTTTGGTTACAATCAGCCAATAACATTCATCATCATCATTATTTTTATTTATCTTTTCTCCCCTACGTCCAATCTTTTCTCTCCACGTCGAATCTTTTCTCTCTATGTAGAATAATCTTGGACTAATAGAGTTAAGGTTAGGCACATTCAACCACAGGTTTGATGGACACAGATTGTTATTGTCGTCATCATGTCGAATCTCCTATCTATATCGAACTGTTGTAGCAAGGAAAACGAAAATAAAGCATTTGTTTATGTCGGATCTTTCGTTTTTCGGATTGTGCACTTTCGTTATCCTTTGTTAAAACGATAACGAAAATACCTGAAATTCGGACGAAATTGCATTCGGACGAAAACAAATGCACATGTCTACTGTCGGAGAGCAGATATAGTGAATGCAGGCTCCTGGGTTTAGTAACACTTTGTTTGCAGTTTATGTATTTTGATAGAATGATCTACAGATTGGCGCTCTTTCTGCTGTTTTATCAGGTTTCCTTCTTCTACCCACCCGGTTCTGGCTCTCCCCGGAGCCCCTGCCCAGTTTCCTGTCCTGGAAGAGCACCGAGGGTTGCAGAAATACATGGTATGGTCCAAAAAGATTGTTGAAGAGGGGGACAAGCACATCCAGAACTTACTCGTTAGACCCTTTGTGGGGGTTCATCTGAGGATTGGATCGGACTGGGTAAGTAATGACCTCCCTAGTATTCAGGTTTTATAAGCTTTGAGCTATGTACAGTAATCTCTACTCCAGCTGTCCTCCATTACAGAATATTATTAGATGTGAAAGGACGGGTGCTCTTTAAAGTTTATTCAAAAGTAATATTATTGTTTCTTTTTTAATTTCTGGTTAGTATAAGTAGCAGAAGCAGTCTTTGTATTATCTTCCTGTTTATCCCTTACACAGACTGGGTGAAGGTGGGAGACCCCTGTGAACCATTCAGACAGAGTTGTTAGTCTTTACACTGGGAGCTTGCTGAGGAGTGAGCAGGCGATAACAATGTAAGAATTAGTGTAGTGATCTTCCATCAATGTCTTGGAGATGGCTAGGTGGCGTGTCGGTAACCGAGCTCTTTGTCTTAACTTCAGTGGGGAAAAGTGAGGTCATCAGTCTTGTCCCGTTCTCTGATTGTGTGCCTGGATCACAAAACCGGCCCAACTGAATCACAGAGCCTATGGCAATTTAAACAATGCAATGAGCAAGTCTAAGGTGCTAACACTGCATTGTGAAATGCAAAATGCTGAAAGTATATTGAAAGCCCCAACTTGTTCTTTGTGTTGGGTAGCGTGGCAGTGGTGGAGCGATTAGGTGTGTTAGAACCCCTGTCCGGCTTCGATTGCTGTTTCCTGCTGTTCCCTGCTGGGGAGATTCACCACTATATACAGTGAGGGAAAATTAGGATTTGATCCCCTGCAGATTTTGTAAGTTTGCCCACAAAGAAATGAAGGGTCTATAATTTTAGGTTCATTTTATATGATAGAGATGGAATATCAACCCAAAATCCAGAAAAAAACACGATACAAATGTTATAAATTGAGTTGCAATTCAGTGAGTAAATTAGTATTTGATCCCCAAGAAAAACATGACTTAGTACTTGGTGGAGAAACCCTTGTTGGGAAGCACAGAGGTCAGACATTTCTTGTAGTTGGTGATCAGGTTTGCACACATCTCAGGAGGGATTTTGGTCCACTCTTCTTTACAGATCTTCTCTAAATCCTTAACGTTTCTTGGCGTCTCTTGGCAACTCAAAGTTTCAGCTCCCTCCATAAATTTTCTATAGGTTTAAGATCTGGAGACTGGCTAGGCCACCCCATGAACCTTAATGTGCTTTTTCTTGAGACACTCCTTTGTTGCCTTGGTGGTATGTTTTGGGCCATTGTCATGCTGGAAGACCCATCCATGACCCATCCGACTGAGGGAAGAAGGTCCTCATCCAAGATCTTACAATACATGGCCCCGTTCATTGGTCCCTCAATGCGTCATAGTCGGCCCATACCTTTAGCAGAGAAACAGCCCCAAAGCATAATGTTTCCACCACAGCATTTGACTGTAGGGATGATATTCTTAGGGTCATAGTCAGCATTTTTCTTCTTCCAAACACGGTGAGTCCCCCTCTTCAAGAAGGCACATGTACAGTCTTGCCAATGAACATCTAAATGATTCAGAGAAGGATTGGGACAAAGTGCTGTGGTCAGATGAGGCCAAAATTGAGCTCTTTGGCAATAACTCAATTCGGCGTGTTTGGAGTAAGAAAAATGGTGACTATGATCCTAAGAACACCATCCCTACAGTCAAGCACGGAGGTGGAAACATTATGCTTTGGGGCTGTTTCTCTGCTAAAGGTACAGGTCGACTTTGCCGTATTGAGGGGCCCATGGACGGGGGCCATGTAATGTAAAATCTTGGATGAGAACCTTCTTCCCTCAGACAGAACACTGAAGATGGGTTGTGGATGGGCCTTCCAGCATGACAATGATTCAAAACATACCACCAAGGCAACAAAGCAGTGGCTCAAGAAGCAGCACATTAAGGTCATGGAGTGGCCTATCCAGTCTCCAGACCTTAATCCTATAGAAAATTTATGGAGGGAGCTGAGACTTCGAGTTGCCAAGCGACAGCCAAGAAACCTTAAGGATTTAGTGAAGATCTGTAAAGAAGAGTGGACCAAAATCCCTCCTGAGATGTGTGAAAACCTGATCACCAACTACAAGAAACGTCTGACCTCTGTGCTTACCAACAAGGGTTTCACCACCAAGCACTAAGTCATGTTTTGCTTGGGGATCAAATACTTATTTTACCCACTGAACTGCAACTTAATTTATATGTCTTATGTGTTTTCTCTGGATTTTTGGCCTCTATCATTTAAAATACACCTATGATAACAATTATAGACCCTTCATTTCTTTGTAAAAACGTATAAAATCTGCAGGGTATGTGCTGGGGACAGTTGTCACTGGGAAGGAAAACAAGGGAAAATGCTAAACTTTAGGGTGTCACCTGAAGAGTTATAGAGGTAACGTTTTGTAATGGGGACACACAGTCTAGAGCACACTGGACCCTGTTTTTCAAAAGCTGATTGTACATTCTGTGTCCCCACTGGGGGAGACTCACCCTCCCTACTTTGTATTGGGGACCATTGTCACAGGGACTGAGAGTAAGGGAAAAACAACATTTTGAGTTGTCATCTGTGGAATAGAGTGAAAATCTTGCAATGGGGGTGCACAATCCAGAGGGGGGGTCTCCAAACTATGGCCTGTGGGCCAAATCCTACTCAGTCCGCTCTTCAGTCAGTGGCTTCTCACACAGATCTTTAGGTCGGTATACAGTCTCTGTTTCTCCCCAACATCCACAATCCACTCTGGTCTCCAGTGCAGCTTCCTCTGACTGCACTGTCATCGTACCATTGTTGGTTGTTACAACCCCTGGTGTTCTGACATCCAATCACGTGCTTGCCCCAGCATTTACAGGAGGACAGCACTTCCTCTGTGCAGACCTACCTCATTTTTGCCTGCTGCTGCAGCCTCACTCCTGGGAACTTCAGACTCTCAGTCACACTGTAAGTCTTAGGTAAAGGTGGACCATGATGTAAGGAGGGGCTCCGATGGGATGTAAAGGGGGAACTCTGATAGAGACTCTCATGTAAAGGGGGGTTCTTATATAAACTCAGACTCTGATCAGCAACCTGATGTAAGTGGGGTTCTGATGTAAAGGTGGATTTTAATAGTGACTCTGATGGGGACCCGGATGTAAGAGGGGGGGGGTTGATCTAAAGGGGTTTCTCATGTAAGGGGAGAATCTGATGGGAACTGTCATGTAAGGGGGGCTCTATTGTAAAGGCAAACTTTTATAGGGACTCTGATGGGGACCTCGATGTAAGGGAAGACTCTGATGTAAATCGGGACTCTGATGGGGGCCCTGATGTATGGGAGGACTCTACTGGGGATTCTTTTGTGGACTCTGATGTAAGGGGTGCTTTGATGTAAAGGCAAAGCTATTTAGGGACTCTGATGGAGATCCTGATGTGAATGGGATGTCTGATGGGGACCCTGATGTAAGGGAGGACTCTAATAGGGATTCTCATGAAAATGGGGAATCTGATGGGGGCTCTGATGTAAGGGAAAACTGTCATGGGAACCCTGATGGAAGGGGGACTGTGATGCAAAGGCAACATTTTATAGGGACTCTGATGGGGACCTCAGTGTAAGGGAAAACTCTGATGGAGAGCCTTATGTAAATGGGGACTCTGATGGGGACCCTGATGCATGGGGAGACTGTAATAGGAATTCTCATGAAAAAGGGGAATCTGATGGGGGCTCTGATTTAAAGGTGGATTTTGATAGGGACTTTGATGGGGGGCCCTGATGTAAGGGGGGGGGGGGGCTCTGATGGGGTTTCTCATGTAAGGAGTAACTCTGATTGGAACTGCCATGTAAGGGGGCTCTGTTGTAAAGGAAAACTTTTACAGGGACTTTGATGGGGACCCTGATGTAAGGGGCGACTCTGATGGGAACCCTGTTGGAAGGGGGGTCTTTGATGTAAAGACAAATTTTGATAGGGACTCTGATGGAGACCCTGATCTAAATGGGGACTCAGGTGGGGACCCTGATGTAAATGGGGACCCTGATGTATGGGAGAACTCTAAAAGGGATTCTCATGTAAAGGGGGAATCTGATGGGAGCTCTGATTTAAGGGGGGCCTCTCATGTAAGGGGGCTCTGATGTAAAGGCAAATAGGGACTCTGATGGGTACCCCAATGTAAGTGGGAACTCTGATTAGCTCATGTTTATTTGGAATTCCTTTGCTTTGTTTTACTGAAATGTGTTGTAAGTCCTATTCCTGAATACAGAGAATCTCCCGGTAAATCTTATTCCTTCATTTATAAAAACTGATTTCCCTGAATATTTGGAAAGCGATTCATGTTTGCCGGTCAGTAACGATTTCTTGTTTCCTCGGCAGGTAAATGCTTGTAAGATGGTGAGTGACGGCACAGCCGGTCCTCATTTCATGGCCTCTCCGCAGTGCATCGGCTACGACCGCCAAAAGGCCACGCCCCTCACTATGAAGATGTGTCTCCCGGACCTCAGAGAGATAAAACGTGCCGTGACCCTCTGGGTGAAGAAGACCAAATCCAGATCCGCCTACGTGGCCACCGACTCCTCCTCCCACACCGCCGAGTTACAGAGAGCCTTGGGGAAGGAGGTATGAGATCCCCCTTCGGAGAGCCAATGGGCCCCTTGAGGTCCAGCGCTGATCACATGTAGTCTTCCAGCTCCTGAGTGTGCCTGACTTTCCCAAACCATGAACCCAAATACTGACGTTTTCCCTTCTTCCCATCCAGGTGAAGGTGGTCAGCCTCCAGCCGGATGTAGCCCAGATAGACCTCTACATCCTGGGCCAGAGCGACCACTTCATCGGCAACTGCGTCTCATCCTTCACCGCCTTCGTGAAGCGGGAACGGGACCTACAGGAGAAGCCGTCCTCCTTCTTCGGAATGGACTCGCCTGTCCGGAGGCAGGATGAGTTGTGAACCGGACGGGAGTTGTGACACATTCCTTAACAAATGACTTTTTAAAGAGACTTTCACCCGTGGAGAAACCTTGGGGGGTGGGGGAGGAGATTTACAAAGACGGGACAGAGTTACCCCACGGTGGTCATAAATAGCCCTGTACTCAGGACTAAGGCCTGCACTATTAAGAGTTAAAGTGAAATAGTTGCCAAATCACAAAACTAAAAGAAGGCGGATGACCCCGCCCCCGCGGATCGGTAGCCAACCTTTGTAAATTGCCCCCGCCTCCCTCCGCTTGTGAAACTTAAGCTGCATTTTGTACATCTCATTTCTACTGAATCAAGTGTCCTTGTCTCAGAACCCGGTGTCTTCTTCCCCCGAAGTTAAAGCCCATACCTTGTCCCCTTGGGGAGATTTCCCTTCACTTCCTGTCCTGGTGACCCAACAGGAAGTGAGAGAGAAATGAAGGGACATCCCCTCTTAGGTTTTCCCTTTTGGAAGGTTTGCCCGATTCTCCTATGGACTCACCACTGTCCAATAGTCAGCAGGACAAACGGAGAGGTTTGATCTCCCTAATGGGGGGGACGCAGATGGCAATAAGAATCGATCAAGGGGGGGCTAACACTAATACAGATCTGACCTCCGGGCCTTCCCTTCAGTCTTGCACAATTGTACCGGCTTCTCTTCTGGACTGCAATGGCTTCCTCTGATCTCACTGAACACTGTGAGCTTCCCACAATCTGCATTAGAAGCTGCAGCAAGCCAGACAGAGCCTGCCCCGGATTCCTGGCTGGAGGACATCCAGCGTTATCTGGTCATTTGTTCTCCCCAGCCTGACTGCCCCTGGCCCCGCCCCTTTCATTCATTGGATTTCAGTTTTCAATCCTGGAGGATCAGCATCACATGTGGGCGTTACCTGGGGGGGAGCCTGCCTAGGAACGCCCACTCCTCCAGACTGACACCCGCCCATCAAGGCATTTTGGTATTTGAATAACTCCTCCCACTGCTTGCATCAGGGCTAAGTGCTCAAGGAGCTATGTACAGCCCCAGGGCCAGGACAGGGGATATGGTTGCCACCTCATCCCTTTTAAACCCAAACACATATTAATTACACAGGTTCTGTGGCTGATTAAGGTGGTAATTAAACTCACTTGGTGCCTTATCTGCATTTAATTAGCCTCAGAACCTGTGTAATCCATTGGTTGTTCGGGTTTGTGGCAACTCGTGGGCAGGAGGGGAAGCTGCCCTGGGCACAATGATTTATTGCAGGGATGGGGGCGCCTTCTGTTACAAGGCTTACAGCAGTAGTGACAGCAGCATCACTACACTTGTAAGCCCAGCACTGGGAGTGCCACCCCCTAAGCTTGCACATCGTGAATGGGAAGGGGGGGATGGGGGCACAGTTTGGCGACTTAATGACCTTGTCCCGGCACTGTACAGCATCCTGCCAGCCCTGATCTGCCTGCATTGTATAGAGAAGCACAGAGACCTAGTGATGACATCACTGGCTTGAAAATAAGTAATGAACACAGGTTCTATTTTTGGTTTTATTAGCTTGAATATTGATGAGGGAGCACTTTAAATGAGCACTTTGCAGCCCCCACACTCCTGTAAGTCATTGTGATGTGTGTGCTGTAGGCTGCACAGATCTTCACAGATACTCGCGCTCATCTCCACAAGTACACCCAATACGAATGGCTCTGAGCGCCTCTCTGCAGCCGCAACCTCCCATTAGCTGGACGCATCCTCCCATTGGCTGGACGCATCCTCCCATTGGCTGGACGCATCATTGGCTGGACACATCCTCCCATTGGCTGGACGCATCCTCCCATTGGCTGGACGCAACCTCCCGTTGGCTGGACGCATCCTGCCATTGGCTGGACGCATCCTCCCGTTGGCTGGACCCATCTCCCCATTGGCTGGACCCATCCTCCCGTTGACTGGACGCAACCTCCCGTTGGCTGGACGCATCCTCCCGTTGGCTGGACGCATCCTCCCGTTGGCTGGACGCATCCTCCCGTTGGCTGGACGCATCCTCCCGTTGGCTGGACGCATCCTCCCGTTGGCTGGACGCATCCTCCCGTTGGCTGGACGCATCCTCCCGTTGACTGGACGCAACCTCCCGTTGGCTGGACGCATCCTCCCATTGGCTGGACGCATCCTCCCATTGGCTGGGCGCATCCTCCCATTGGCTGGGCGCATCCTCCCATTGGCTGGGCGCATCCTCCCATTGGCTGGGCGCATCCTCCCATTGGCTGGGCGCATCCTCCCATTGGCTGGGCGCATCCTCCCATTGACTGGGCGCAACCTCCCATTGGCTGGACACATCTGTGTTAATTGCGGTGTCCGTGGATTTGCATACCTGGCTAACATTTTAGGAATACCTTATATGTGGAAAAAGTCCCTCCCCCATGTGACAGTGTTTAGGCCTAGCTATTGGCCAGCAAGGCCTGCGTTTTGAATAAGATGACCCCCCCCCCCCATACTCAGGAGTATGTGTTTTTTTTCTTTTTCTCTAACTGATGAACAGAGCAGCATAGAGATGCAAAAAGCAAATTAGTGATGTATCAAGAGTCACGTCATCTTAAATCAGCAAAGTGACAGGTTCTCTTAAAAAAAAAAAAAAAAAAACTGTGGCTTTTGAGGGCCCCCATGGCTCTATGTGGCATTTACTGAGCAGGACACATCATTGAAGTATCATTCCAGCTGGCAACTGTAACAAATAAGAATATTGACTGGCTGGGGCTCGGGGTGCTTGTACAGGCTTTTGAAGTATCCATCGTCCTACCATGGAAGCCGTCTTCATGGGATCCGGTGTCTACAGCTCACTCCCAGCACTGAGTGCTAGTCACTCCTCTCCCCCTGGGACCAGGGATACTCCAAGAGTCTGAACAAGAATGCGGAACATTATAGATAACACATCTACTGATTTGCCAGCCATAGGATATCGGAAAATTGTATCCAGTAATTACCGTTCTTTTCCTTTCCTGGCGCCGATCCGTGGCATCGTACTGCCACATGTGCCGCCATGTTGGCACCAGGATGACACATTTGTCAGGTGGAGTTACACTTCCTTCAGTTTAAGGCACATAACCAATCCTAATGTTTACCATGAAGATTTTCTACCAGTTATTTTGTATCGATTTGTATAATAAAATATCTCAAAGTTTACACTGTGTGGCTTTTTTTTTCTGTTTGTAGCAATTCATTATAGACCTTGAGATGTAATGTTCGTGGGGAGGGGTTGGGTAGATGTAACCCAATTCATAAAGTCTCCGATAAGCTCCAAAGCCTAACTTTGGGTTTTACCAAAATACTATCCTTGCAGTGGGCTGCTGAGGGCTTTCAGGGGGTCTGGAGACACTTTGGAAGGGGGGAGTGCAGAGCACTCTCGGGGAGGTTGGGGGGTTCTGAGGGTCCTCAAGGGGTCTAGGGGCTGTTTGGGTGGTGCTGAGGGCTCTTGGGGCACTGTGGGTAGTTGGGGGGGGGGGTGCTGAAGGCTCTTGGGGCACTGTGGGGGGGGGGGGGTCTGGGGGAACTGTGGGAGGTTATATGGTGCTGAGGGTCCTCAAGGGATATGGGGGTGCCAAAGGCTCTCAGGCGGTCTTAGCGATCTGTGGGAGGTTGGGGAGTGCTGTGGGCTTTCGGGGGGTCTGGAGGAACTGTGGGTGGTTGGGGGGGGGGTGCTGAGGGCTCTTGGGGCACTGTGGGAGGTTGGAGGGTGCTGAGGGGTCTGTGGGAGATTTTCAGGGTGCTGAGAGTCCCCAAGGGGTCTTGGGATATCCGGGCACTGTGGGAGGTTCGAGGCTGCTGAGGCTCTCAAGGGGTCTGGGGTCACTGTGGGTGGTTGGCAGGTGCTGAGGGCTCTTGGGGCACAGTGGGTGGTTTGAGTTGCTGGGGGCTCTGTGGGAGGTTTGGGGGGTGCTGATGGTCCTTAAGGGGTCTGGGGGCTCTGTGGGAGGTGCGGAGGGCTCTCATTGGGTTTGGGGGCTCTGTGGGTGATTGGGGGGGATCTGGGGGCACTGTAGGAGGTTGGGAGGTTCTAACGGTTCTTAGGAAGTATGGGGTGCTGAGGGCTATCTGGTGGTCTAGGCTAACTATTGGAGGTTGGGGTGCTGAGGGCTATCCAGTGGTCTAGGTTAACTATTGGAGGTTGGGGGTGCTGTTGGCTCTCAGGGGTTCTGGTGCTACTATGGCAGATTGAGGGGCACTTTGGGAGCTGGGTGGCACTGTGGGGGGGTTAGGGAATCTGCAGTTGGCTGAAGGCCAGGGAAGAAGGTGGGTACGGCCTAGGGGTGGAGAGGGCAGCAGGAAGGTGTTAATGAAATTTGAACAGTAATTTTCATTTTGGTTAAATCTGCAGCTTTTATTCCCTGGTGATCCTGCTTTGTAGGTCGGTTCCTTCCTGTTATAGGGTGACAACACTAGGGATGACCCGCACACCCACCGGTTCGGTTCGCGTCAGAACATTCGAATGGACCGAAAGTTTGCACGAACTTTCGAACCCCATTAAAGTCTATAGGACTCGAGCGTGAGAAATCAAAAGTGCGAATTTTAAAGGCTAATATGCAAGTTATTATCCTTAGTAGGGTTTAGGGACCAGGGTCCTGCCCCAGGGTACATGTATCGATGCAAAAAAAGTTTTAAAAACTGACGTTTTTTAGGGAGCAATGATTTTAATGATGTTTAAAGTGACAAAATAAATGTGAAATATTCCTTTAAATATCGTACCGGGGGGGGGGGGGGGGGGTGTCTATAGTATGCCTGTAAAGTGGCGCGTGTTTCCCGTGTTTAGAACAGTCTAAAATGACATTTCTAAAGGAAAAGAAGTAATTTAAAACTGCTTGTGGTTTTAATGTCATGTCTGATTCCGGCAATATGGGTGAAAATCATTGAGAAACCCCAGCCCATTACCGGCCCCTTTGGGTCTTGTATGGATATAAAAAAAAGGAAAGGCATGAGGCCCCCAGGCCCTATATACTCTGAACATCAGTATACAGGCGGTGCAAACAAGACAGGGACTGTAGGTAGAGTAGAATCTGTTTGTAATTTTGAACTGTTACATTTTTTACGTGTAGCTCCAGCCATAAAATCTATTTTTAAGCTTTTTGGAAAACATAGGGAAGGGTTATCATATCTGTAACATTTGCTTTGCTGTCTGTACACCTGTTCAGAAGATTTCACCTCACTTTCTGTCCCAATGACAATTAGATTTTGAAAATTTAGGGTTTTTAGTGAAACAAGGAACTCTTACAGGAGAGAATTTCCCTTCCTAGGGGTAGATTTCCTCTCACTTCCTGTTGTCTCCTTCCATTTGCAAGTAGGAGTCGTTTGTAAGTTGGATGTTTAAAAGTAGGGGCCTGCCCTGTATACTCTGCAGAAATTTGCACAGGGGCAGAAAAATTGGGCCTTTGGTGGTGGTGTGGTGGTGTTGGCACAACACTGTAAGGCCTCACAGTTACTCTTAGTGGGCGCAGGAATGGGCCCTGCTGTGAAATATTAGATCAAGAATTGCAATTACATGCCCCTGTTAAACAGGGGCGGAAAAATTGGGCCTAAGGCACTGGTGCTGGTGCCACAACACTGCAAACCCTCACAGATACTCTAGTTGGAGCGCAGGAAGGAGCCCTGCTGCAAAGTATTGCATCAAAAAATGTAATTACACGCCCCTGTTAAACAGGGGCAGAAAAATTGGGCCTTCGCCACTGGTGGCGGTGCCCAGAACCAAAAATGTTCTTACAAGCTATCAGCATGAACATTGAGGAGGAAGAGGTTAGTCACTCAGCATAACAGAATAGTCACTCAGCATCAGCATAGGCAGTCTTTAAGGGATCTCACTTTAAAAAAAAAAATATTCGGTTACATCAGCATCAGGTGCTTGGTAGCTGGTGATCCAAGACTGATTCATTTTTATGAAGGTCAGCCGATCGACCGATTTGGTGGACAGGCTCACCCTGTGATCGGTTACAAAGCCTCCAGCAGCACTGAATGTGCGTTCCAAAAGAACGCTGGATGCAGGACAGGCCAGTAGCTCAATTGCATACTGTGCAAGCTCTGGCCAGTGATCCATCCTCAAGATCCAGTAACCCAGAGGATTTTCGGTGGGAAAGGTGTCCAAGACTGATCTTGCCCCTAGGTATTCCTGCACCATGTGAATCAGACGCTGGCGATGGTTGCTGAAACCGATCATACCTTGGGGCTGCAGACTAAAAAATTGTCTGAACGCATCAGTCAGACGGCCACCTTCTCCACCGCTCCTTCTGTGACTGACCGAAGCCTTAGCAACATGTTGTCCAGGAGGACCAGGAAATTGTAACCTCCCAGGCTCTGGAAATGTGTTGCACAGACCTTTCTGCAAGGCCTCCCGAAGATATTTCATCCTCTGCTCCCTCTGCGATGGCAAGATAAGGTCCACAACCTTACCCTTGTAATGTGGATCAAGGAGGATTGCCAGCCAGTAATGATCCCTATCCTTGATACCACGAATACAAGGATCCTTCCGCAGGCTTTGCAGGATCAGGGAGGCCAGGCAGCGTAGGTTTGCTGAGGCATTCGGTCCGGAGTCCTCTGGGTCACTAAGGACGACATGATCCGCAGCCACCTCCTCCCAGCCACGTACAAGTCCATGGGTTTCTTCGGACTGTAAATGATCCCTTGAAGACTGCTGCTGATGCTGAGTGCTAGGCTCCACCTCCATGCTGACACAATCCTCCTCCTCCTCCTCCTCTTCCTGTGTGATCGGCAGGCACGCAGGAACACTTTCTGGATAAAGGGGACCTTGAGAGGTAAGGAAGTCCTCCTCTTCCTGCCTCTGTTCTGCCTCAAGTGCCCTGTCCATTATTCCACGCAAGCGTGTGCTCCAACAGGTGGACAAGAGGGACAGTGTCACTGATGCATGCACTGTCACTGCTCACCATCCTCGTGGCCTCGAATGGTGACAGGACAGTGCATGCATCCCTGATCATGGCCCACTGGCGTGGGAAAAAAAAAACAAGCTCCCTTGACCCTGTCCTGGTGCCATAGTCGCACAGGTACTCATGGATGGCCAACGTTGAGTTCCACCTGGTGGGCATGTCACAGATTAGGCGGTTCTTGGGCAGGTTAA
>JBBDGP010000436.1:0-242500 GCA_037952835.1 Lithobates septentrionalis | reverse complement strand
GCCGAGCCGCCCTATGTAGCCCCGCCCAACAGAGCCGAGCCTATTTATCCACCGCCCAGCCTCGCCCCTTAGGGCTGATCCTTCTAATGTAACCCCGCTCCGAGCCGCGCCCCGTAGCCCCTCCCCTCAAAGTGTAGCCGCCTTCTGTAATCCTGCCCCTCCGAGCAGAGCCACCCTTGCTAGCCCCGCCCTCGTGGCTCTGCAGTGCAGTGGGCGGTGCCTGTTGCCAGGGAAGTGGATTGTGCGGCCTGTTGACCGTTGCTAGGGAAGTGGTGGTCCGGCGGTCGGTCGGCATCCGGCGGTGCTGGGACAGAGGGACGGGGATGGCAGGTGAGGGGGAGCGGGACGTGGAGGGGGCCCCACCCGCTGTGTGTATGGGGAGCCACACCGGCATGCCTTCCGCTGGTCTCATCCCATCACCGGCCGGTGTACACACAACCCGGGCCTCATACACCCGGGGGCGGGGAGACCCCGGACTGATCACCACCGGGGGGGAGGGGACTGATCACCACCGGGGGGGGGGAGGGGACAGATCACCTATCACAGGGACAGAGGTCAGGATTATAGATTAAATGCCATAGAGATGTATAGATTGTATAGAAGATCCATCATAGAGATGTATACATTGTATATAGAAGATCCATCCCACACACTCAGTATCATTGGAGAGGGGTCAGGGTACTATACAGTTATCAGGGTTGTCATACAGAAGTGTACAGATTATTGTGGCAGGTGGACACGATAGACCAGGACATCATAGAGATGTATACATTGTATAGAAGATCCATCATAGAGATGTATAGAAGATTCATGATATAGATGTATACATTGTATATAGAAGATCCATCATAGAGATATATAAATTGTATATAGAAGATCCATCATAGAGATGTATACATTGTATAGAAGATCCATCATAGAGATGTAAACATTGTTTAGAAGATCCATCATAGAGATGTAAACATTGTATAGAAGATCCATCATAGAGATGTATACATTGTATAGAGGATCCATCATAGAGATGTATACATTGTATAGAAGATCCATCATAGAGATGTAAACATTGTTTAGAAGATCCATCATAGAGATGTAAACATTGTATAGAAGATCCATCATAGAGATGTATACATTGTGTATAGAAGATCATCATATAGATGTATACATTGCATAGAAGATCCATCCCACACACTCAGTATCATTGGAGAGGGGTCAGGGTACTATACAGTTATCAGGGTTGTCATACAGAAGTGTACAGATTATTGTGGCAGGTGGTCAGGATAGACCAGGACATCATAGAGATGTATACAATATATAGGAGATCCATCATAGAGATGTATACATTGTATAGAGGATCCATCATAGAGATGTATACATTGTATAGAGGATCCATCATAGAGATGTATACATTGTATAGAAGATCCATCATAGAGATGTAAACATTGTATAGAAGATCCATCATAGAGATGTAAACATTGTATGGAAGATCCATCATAGAGATGTAAACATTGTATAGAAGATCCATCGTAGAGATGTATACATTGTATATAGGAGATCCATCATAGAGATGTATATATTGTATAGAAGATCCATCATAGAGATGTAAACATTGTATAGAAGATCCATCATAGAGATGTATACATTGTATATAGAAGATCCATCATAGAGATGTATATATTGTATAGAAGATCCATCCCACACACTCAGTATCATTGGAGAGGGGTCAGGGTACTATACAGTTATCAGGGTTGTCATACAGAAGTGTACAGATTATTGTGGCAGGTGGACACGATAGACCAGGACATCATAGAGATGTATACATTGTATAGAAGATCCATCATAGAGATGTATAGAAGATTCATGATATAGATGTATACATTGTATATAGAAGATCCATCATAGAGATGTATATAGAAGATCCATCATAGAGATATATAAATTGTATATAGAAGATCCATCATAGAGATGTATACATTGTATAGAAGATCCATCATAGAGATGTAAACATTGTTTAGAAGATCCATCATAGAGATGTAAACATTGTATAGAAGATCCATCATAGAGATGTATACATTGTGTATAGAAGATCATCATATAGATGTATACATTGCATAGAAGATCCATCCCACACACTCAGTATCATTGGAGAGGGGTCAGGGTACTATACAGTTATCAGGGTTGTCATACAGAAGTGTACAGATTATTGTGGCAGGTGGTCAGGATAGACCAGGACATCATCAAGATGTATACAATATATAGGAGATCCATCATAGAGATGTATACATTGTATAGAGGATCCATCATAGAGATGTATACATTGTATAGAAGATCCATCATAGAGATGTAAACATTGTATAGAAGATCCATCATAGAGATGTAAACATTGTATGGAAGATCCATCATAGAGATGTAAACATTGTATAGAAGATCCATCGTAGAGATGTATACATTGTATATAGGAGATCCATCATAGAGATGTATATATTGTATAGAAGATCCATCATAGAGATGTAAACATTGTATAGAAGATCCATCATAGAGATGTATACATTGTATATAGAAGATCCATCATAGAGATGTATATATTGTATAGAAGATCCATCCCACACACTCAGTATCATTGGAGAGGGGTCAGGGTACTATACAGTTATCAGGGTTGTCATACAGAAGTGTACAGATTATTGTGGCAGGTGGACACGATAGACCAGGACATCATAGAGATGTATACATTGTATAGAAGATCCATCATAGAGATGTATACATTGTATAGAAGATCCATCATAGAGATGTATACATTGTATAGAAGATCCATCATAGAGATGTATACATTGTATATAGAAGATCCATCATAGAGATGTATACATTGTATATAGAAGATCCATCATAGAGATGTATACATTGTATAGAAGATCCATCATAGAGATGTAAACATTGTATAGAAGATCCATCATAGAGATGTATACATTGTATATAGAAGATCCATCATAGAGATGTATACATTGTATAGAAGCTCCATCATAGAGATGTATACATTGTATAGAAGATCCATCATAGAGATGTATACATTGTATAGAAGATCCATCATAGAGATGTATACATTGTATAGAAGATCCATCATAGAGATGTATACATTGTATATAGAAGATCCATCATAGAGATGTATACATTGTATATAGAAGATCCATCATAGAGATGTATACATTGTATATAGAAGATCCATCATAGAGATGTATACATTGTATATAGAAGATCCATCATAGAGATGTATACATTGTATATAGAAGATCCATCATAGAGATGTATACATTGTATATAGAAGATCCATCATAGAGATGTATACATTGTATAGAAGATCCATCATAGAGATGTATACATTGTATATAGAAGATCCATCATAGAGATGTATACATTGTATAGAAGATCCATCATAGAGATGTATACATTGTATAGAAGATCCATCATAGAGATGTATACATTGTATATAGAAGATCCATCATAGAGATGTATACATTGTATATAGAAGATCCATCATAGAGATGTATACATTGTATATAGAAGATCCATCATAGAGATGTATACATTGTATATAGAAGATCCATCATAGAGATGTATACATTGTAAATAGAAGATCCATCATAGAGATGTATACATTGTATAGAAGATCCATCATAGAGATGTAAACATTGTATAGAAGATCCATCATAGAGATGTATACATTGTATATAGAAGATCCATCATAGAGATGTATACATTGTATAGAAGATCCATCATAGAGATGTATACATTGTATAGAAGATCCATCATAGAGATGTATACATTGTATATAGAAGATCCATCATAGAGATGTATACATTGTATAGAAGATCCATCATAGAGATGTAAACATTGTATAGAAGATCCATCATATAGATGTATACATTGCATAGAAGATCCATCCCACCCACTCAGTATGATATGATGGGGGCTCGGGGTATCATACAGATGTGTACAGTGTATCCATAACACCCATCATCTGTGTTGTGATGGATGGCCGGGCCTCACACAGTTGTTAACATTGCCAGGAGAATTAGGTGGACAGTTCTCTGCAGTAGATGACAACGACATGACATTTTATGTGGCACCTGCCATAGGGATGTATGTGCTGCCCCCACCAGGTGGGACATGGGAGGTATGGGGACAATTTACTAATTGTGGGCACTGGTCTGCAGAATGAGGGAGACCTAACCACTATGTCTGGGCTGTGTATCTGGATTGCAGACGGATGAATATGTAAATCAGGCCATATATGGTTCAGTTTTTTTTTTTTTTTTTTTTCTCGTTCAGCCAGCTGATCTGATTTTCCCATCCAGACCTGAAAAAAACAACAATGTTCTGGCTGGAGTTCTGCTTTACATAAACGTTCGTGCCCCGCCTTGGTGGAGCTTTATTTGCTTTGATTGTTCTCTATCCCACAATGAAATCTTATACTGTACTGTTGTATTTGCTCTGTTACACCGATCCCAGACTATATCCTTCTCATTGTGCAGAAAATCAATACGGCATGTCACATCACAATATCAGAAATTATAGATTTGTATATCACATGTATTTTCTGGTTAGCCAGGCTGACACTTATGATTCCTTCTCATGACAGAATAGAAATCTCATCTGGCTGCAGGTTTTTGATTTTCCTTAGTAAAAAAATGGAAGTTTTGGTTGGTCCGGCTGGTAGATGATAAATGAGGATGATGAGAGGTGGGATAGGTGTGTTCTCATATAGCCACGATGTGTCACTCCGCTACAGTCTGCACCCCAAATACTTGTGTATAGTGAATGTACAGGGGGGAAAATAATTATTCGATCTCCTGCGGATTTCGTAAGTTTGACCACTTACAAAGAAATGAAGGGTCTATAATTTTTATCATAGGTGTATTGTAAATGATAGAGACAGAATATCAACCAAAAATGCAGAAAAAACACAATACAAATGTTATAAATAGAGTTGCAGTTCAGTGAGTAAAATTAAGTATTTGATCCCCTACCAACCAACAATAATTCTGGCTCCCATAGACTGGCTACAGTAGGTGCTCATGTGGTACACAGATTAGTCCTGTCAATGTAAGAAGATGCTCCTAATGACAACTCATTATGTGTATAAAAGAATGATCTCAAGGCAGTTGGGACCACAGTCACCAAGAAAACCATTGGTAACACAACACGCCACCATGGATCTAAATCCTGCAGCACCCGCAGGGTCCTCCTCCTCAAGGCACATGTACAGGCCCATCTGAAGTTTATCAATGAACATCTAAATGATTCAGAGAAGGATTGGGAGGAAGTTCTGTGGTCAGATGAGACCAAAATTGAGCTCTTTGACATTAACTTGACTCGCCGTGTTTGGAGGAAGAAAAATGCTGACTATGACCCTAAGAACACCATCCCTACAGTCAAGCACAGAGGTGAAAACATTATACTTTGGGGCTTTTTCTCTGCTAAAGGTACTTTGCCACATTGTATTACATGCCATGCATTGTAAAATCTTGGATGAGAACCTTCTTCCCTCAGCCAGAACACTGAAGATGGGTCGTAGATGGGTCTTCCAGCACAGGTCGTGCAGTGAGGTCAGTGGCTGGTGAGGCACTGGCTAGTATCAGAACCAGATACACACAGGTTACATACGCCATGATCGTTAGAGCGAGAGCAATAATTCTGGCACTAGAACTCCTCTGTAACCTATAAAAAATTTTAAAGGGTGACACGTTGAGTATCTATTTACTTGGCGTAACATCATCTTTCACATTATACAAAAAAATCAGGCTAACTTTAGGGTTTTTTTTTTTTTTTTAATTTTTAAAATTCATGATACTGTTTTTTTTCCAAAAACGCGTTTGAAAAATTTCTGCACAAATACTGTGTAACATAAAAAGTTGCAACGACCTCCATTTTATTTCCCTAGGGTGTCTGCTAATATATATATAATGTTTGGGGGTTCTGAGTAATTTGTAATTTTCTTGCAAAAAAATGATGATTTTTACATGTAGGAGAAGAGTGTCAGAATTGGCCTGGGTGGCAAGGGGTTATTTACCATAAGTAAGTAATATACAAATAATTATTATATATTGTTTTTAAGGTAATTTAATATACTTTCAAAAACTGTACTCAAGCAGGTGGCCTAATGGACAAATTATTGAAGTTTGTTGAAGTTATAACTTCCAACCAGTAATTTCACAGTAAATAGATAGATAAATATTATATTATGTTTTAACATATAGCATAATAATATACGATTTAGCTTGATTATAACAGTACCTTTTCATCAGCAGTACCGTATATACTCGAGTATAAGTCGTTCCGAGTATAAGTCGAGGCCCTAATTTACCACAAAAAAATGGGAAAAACGTATTGACCCGAGTATAAGACGAGGGTGAGAAATGCACAGCTACTGTAAGTGGAAAAGAGGGTCAACAATGCCAATTTGCAGCATCACTGTTCCCATTTGCAGCCTCACTGTGCCCATTTGCAGCCATAGGTCCCCTGAACTTCAAACTCAGTAGTTAAGGGTTCCTAGATGCCCCCTAGCTGCAGCCAAAATTTGGGGTCTCTGAACCCAAAGGATCCCGAAATGACATTGCTGCAGATGGACACAGTTGACCGAAATCTGGGGTTTCTAGCACCAAGTGGCCCCGAGATACAGGGCCTCAAATATCAGTTCAGAAAATTTCAAGCTTTTTTTGCAGCAGAGAATGACATTTTCCGAACCGGTTTGGGGCCTCGTATCTCAGGGCCACTTGGTGCTAGGAACTTTAGCTTTGGATATGTTATGGTACCAGTTCCACTGGGTTTGCAAACCAAATTTGGAGTTCCTAGCACCAAGTGGCTCTGAGATATGGGGCCCCAAAGTCGGTTCAGAAAATGTCAAGCACTTTTCTGCAGCACAGAATGACATTTTCCGAACCGGTTTTGGGGCCCCGTATCTCAGGGCCACTTGGTGCTAGGAACTTCTGCTTTTGCTGCATAAAAGTGCTTGACTCGAGTATAAGTCGAGGGGGGCACTTCCAGCACAAAAAAATGTGCTGAAAAATTCGACTTATACTCGAGTATATACGGTAGATTCTCATTCTCCCTCTTAACTGTGCAAGAAAAACATTTGATTGTGGGTAAATCTTATTCACATAAACATGTTTTTTCTTTGTAGTTAAGAGGGCTGGGCTGGAAGGGGGCATGTGTCTTTTAGACACATGTCCCCTTTTATGACACTGCAGTGAGAGGCGTGCCTCCACTGCAGTATTTTTATTGGATGGCTTCGACCAATAGTGCTTTACCATTGGTCCAAGGCTCCAAGCTGTCTATTGAGCTCAGTGCCTCTGAAAAGAAGTGAGGAGAGGCACTGTGAGCTCATCCTCTCAGTCTGCTGCAGAGTGTGCCAGCTTTTATTTAAACTGGCTGTTCCTGTATGTAACTTCTGACAGGCTGCGCAAGAAACCCTGTATCTCCGGAACCATAGGTGGCAAGAGCCCCAAATTTTGACCAGTGGTGGGGTAGGACTTCAGCTACCTGTGACCCCAGGTCGCCCAGCTATGACCCTCGAAGCTCGATCGTTTGGTTTTTTTTCTTGTTTCTTATGTTCATGGCAGTGGCCATGAATTCAGGCAGAGCCTCCTCTGCCTCCCCTGACTGCACGTCCCTGGTCCAGCATGACAATGACCCAAAACCTCAAACTTACCACCAAGGCTCAGTGGCTCAAGAAGAGGCACATTAGAGGGTAAGTTCACCTTTACAGAAGGCTTATTCTCCAAAACGTCCCCCGTCAGGAGGTACGTTTCGGAGCATTCTAATTGGTCTGCGCTGTCACGTGGGCGGTGCCTGCCAATCAGATCCCACATAGCCTGTCCTGTCAGCGGGGTAGAAGCAGAGAGAATGTTGAGGGGATTTCTAAGCCCCGGTCCGGTGAGGCGGCGATAGAATGGGAGATCGCCGCTATACAGGTCAGCGGGACTGGGAGGGGGGGGTGAGGAAAGGGGGTCCTGTGTAAGTTCACCTTCCTTCCAGATATTTCTATAAAGGTGAACTTACACTTTAAATTCATGGAGTGGCCTAGCCAGTCTCCAGACCTTAATCCTATTGAAAATGTATGGAGGGAGCTGAAACTTCAAGTTGCCAAGTGACAGCCAAGAAACCTTAAGGATGTAGAGAAGATCTGTAAAGAAGAGTGAACCAAAATCCCTCCTGAGATGTGTGCAAACCTGGTCACCAACTACAAGAAACGTCTGACCTCTGTGCTTACCAACAAGGGTTTCTCCACCAAGTACTAAGTCATGTTTTGCTTGGGGATCAAATACTTGCTTTACTCACTGAACTGCAACTTAATGTATAGCATTTGTTTTATGTGGGGTTTTTTTTCTGTATTTTTGGTTGATATTCTGTCTCTATCATTTAAAAAACACCTATAATAAAAATTATAGACCCTTCATTTCTATGTAAGTGGGCACACTTACAAATCTGCACGGGATTAAATCAGTATTTTCCCCACTGTATAGCTGTGTTATAGCCAATGTATACCTCTGTTATAGCCAGTGTATACCTCCTGTTTATAGCCAGTGTATACCTCCTGTTTATAGCCAGTGTATACCTCTGTTTATAGCCAGTGTATACCTCCTGTTTATAGCCAGTGTATACCTCCTGTTTATAGCCAGTGTATACCTCCTGTTTATAGCCAGTGTATACCTCCTGTTTATAGCCAGTGTATACCTCCTGTTTATAGCCAGTGTATACCTCCTGTTTATAGCCAGTGTATACCTTTTGTTATAGCCAATGTATAGTTTGTGCTATGCAGTGTTTGCATTTCACTGATCCTTCTTAGAATACAAGACTGTTAGTCGGACAACTCATTTAAACCAATGCACTCCCGGTGTGGCTCTTTTTTGTTATCCTAACGTTTAATATAAAGACAGAGCACTTCCACTGAGCTATTGAGGCTCCCTCTAATGGGCTATCTACAGATCTCTACATTTAATAAACAGATAACTACATTGTACATACAAAGCCATTTCTAGAGATTCAAATCTTGTTCTTTTTCCTATAAAATTGGTTTCGACCAATAAGCCTCTCAGGTGAGTATATTCACAAAGTCTCAAGCGGGTGCTAGCCCCTGCTCGCCACCGTGTATACCAGAGAAAAGAGAAAGTGTCCGCATACCTGATACAAAAAAAAATCCTTTATCTCCAGAATGGGGCAAACGGCACAGGAACTTGAAAAGCTGTTAACGCGTTTCACACAGTTAGGTGCTTAATCAGAACATGGAGATTGTCAAGAGCACCATCTTATATACAAATTATTGCACAACACCTGTGTCAATCCGTGCTCTTCACCTCCTCCCGACAAACATTATCACAAAATTAGTCCCGGTTCACACTGGCGCGATTCCTGTGCGGGTTCCCACATTGCATCTAACTTGCAGGCAGTTCACAATTACATCTGCTAACCACTGCGGTTGTCCATAGAAAGTTAATGACGCCCCCAGATCGGATCGCAGAATGCAGTGCGAACTGTGGAATCGGATTGCATGGGTCTGAACACCCATGCGATCTGATTTCAGTGCGGACCAAAAAAAGGGTCCTGCACCATTTTGGTGCTAATGCAATGCGATTTTCAGCCAGACAAAATGTTGGCTGAATTTGCATCGTACAGACATCGCATGTGAAGTGCACAGTAATGCAGTGCGAATCGCATGCAATGTCTGGCATTGCATAAGTGTGAACCCAGCCTTAAAATGCTAAAAGCATTTGACAGCTAAACACCAAAAAGGCAAGGAAAAAAATAAATGTACAAACACCCATGAACGTTTATTTTTTGCTTGCCTTTTTGGTGGTATAGTTCTACTTTAAAGTGTTTGTCTTAGCCTTGGATAGAGCAGTAAACAGAACCCCCTATAGTCCCGTTGTGGAGACTTCCCCTCCTTTCCTGTCCTGGTGGCAACCTTGCATACAAGAAGAGGGTTGGGACACAAACAGTAAAAAAAAAAAAATGTACTATTTTGTCTTGCCCCAACCTGCTTTTTTAAACAGTTTGCATCATCGTTGTGTCCCTGCTAGAGAAATTTCTCCTCACTTCCTGTCCTGGTGACAATGAACTCGGGCACAGGAAGTGAGGGAAAATCTGAATGGTGCTACAACCTGCAAAACATACTTGGCAGGGTTCCTAATCATTCCATACCCTGCCCACAATAACTCTTTGGCTGTAGATACACTTTACAAAAAATAAGAGACCACAGGAATGTATGATGTTCTGGTCAGGAAGAGAATACAGTAGTGGCTGCAGACATGGACCTGCTATAAATACATGAGGACCCTTCTACGATCAGGCGTGTGTGTGGGAAATGGTGGCTTTCGGGATCATGGAACGTGTGAAGCTGTGATGGATTCCACGCCTCTCCTGAGTGTGAAAAGATCAGACAGCTGTGTTTGCCTTGGCAGGGTCGGGGTCACCAATTGGAGTACAGAATCCAACAGGCCCTGTATGTGTTTAGGTGAACGGTGAGACGCCGCATTGGTGCTGTAACATAGCTATGCAAGGGCAAACAAATGTACAAGAGATATAAAAGACACAAATTAAAGCAGAACTAAACCACTCATAAACGACATTTCCCCCGCCCCTCTTCTCCACTGCCATTAAAAAAAATCTAAAAAAAAATGGTGCATGTGCAGATGCACTGCTGGTCTCTTTCAGGCATTTGGGAGCTACAAGAGACCAGTAATACACGTGCATCAGAGTTTTGTGCATGTGCACAACTGCCACCAGCTTCTGGCAGATAGGCAATATAGCGCCCAGCGGCATTTGTGCCCATCAAGGTCTGTTACAGGCGAGGAATGCCCATTAGGGTCTGTTACGGGCAGGGAATGCCCATTAGGGTCTGTTACGGGCGGGGAAGGCCCATTAGGGTCTGTTACAGGTGGGAAATGCCTGTTGGGGTCCATTATGGCTGGGGAATGCCGCCTGGGTCCGTTACGGGCGGGGAACACCCATTGGGGTCCGTTACAGACGTGGAACGCCCATTGGGGTCTCTTACGGGCATGGAACGCCCGCCTGGGTTTGTTATGGGCAGGGAAAGCCTGTCTGGGTCTCTTACAGGCGGGAAACGCCCATTGGGGTCTGTTACGGGTGGGCAACTTCCATTGGGGGTCTGTTACGGGCCAGGAATGGCCGCTGGGGTCTGTTACGGGCCAGGAATGGCCGTTGGGGTCTGTTACGGGCCAGGAATGACTGTTGGGGTCTGTTACGGGCCAGGAATGGCCGTTGGGGTCTGTTACGGGCCAGGAACGGCCGTTGGGGTCTGTTACGGGCCAGGAACGGCCGTTGGGGTCTGTTACAGGCCAAGAATGGCCGTTGGGGTCTGTTACGGGCAGGGAATGCCCAACTGGATCTGTTACGGGCGGGGAATGCCCAACTGGGTCTGTTACAGACGGGGAATGTCTGTCTGGGTCCGTTATGGCGGGGAACGCCCATTGGGGTCTGTTACGGACGGGGAACGCCCGCTTGGGTCTGTTGCGGACGGGAAACGCCCGTTTGGGTCTGTTGCGGACGGGGAACGCCCGTTTGGGTCTGTTGCGGACGGGGAACGCCCGTTTGGGTCTGTTACGGACGGGGAACGCCCGTTTGGGTCTGTTACGGACGGGGAACGCCCGTTTGGGTCTGTTACGGACGGGGAACGCCCGTTTGGGTCTGTTACGGACGTGAAACGCCCGTTTGGGTCTGTCACGGACGTGAAACGCCCGTTTGGGTCTGTCACGGACGGGGAACGCCCGTCTGGGTCTGTCACGGACGGGGAACGCCCGTCTGGGTCTGTCACGGACGGGGGAACGCCCGTCTGGGTCTGTCACGGACGGGGAACGCCCGTCTGGGTCTGTCACGGACGGGGAACGCCCGTCTGGGTCTGTCACGGACGGGGAACGCCCGTCTGGGTCTGTCACGGACGGGGAACGCCCGTCTGGGTCTGTCACGGACGGGGAACGCCCGTCTGGGTCTGTCACGGACGGGGAACGCCCGTCTGGGTCTGTCACGGACGGGGAACGCCCGTCTGGGTCTGTCACGGACGGGGAACGCCCGTCTGGGTCTGTCACGGACGGGGAACGCCCGTCTGGGTCTGTCACGGACGGGGAACGCCCGTCTGGGTCTGTCACGGACGGGGAACGCCCGTCTGGGTCTGTCACGGGAGGGGAACGCCCGTCTGGGTCTGTCACGGGAGGGGAACGCCCGTCTGGGTCTGTCACGGGACGGGAACGCCCGTCTGGGTCTGTCACGGGAGGGGAACGCCCGTCTGGGTCTGTCACGGGAGGGGAACGCCCGTCTGGGTCTGTCACGGGACGGGAACGCCCGTCTGGGTCTGTCACGGGACGGGAACGCCCGTCTGGGTCTGTCACGGTAGGGGAACGCCCGTCTGGGTCTGGTATGGGCCAGGACCGCCTGTTGGGGTCCGGAAATTTAATGAAAAAATGCCCAGGCAGAGGTGACTTTTAGTGAACTCTGAATGCCGATACAAAAAGTCAGGTCAAGCATTGCCCTGCCCTCTCCTGCCTCTCAAGCCTCCCTAGCCTCCCTAATGAAACACTAATGCGATTGGTGGTCTCATTGACCAATGAGGAGGCTGTTTTTTATATGGCCCTACTATATCTGATCTCTTCATTGGTCGTTGAGTTCAATTTAACAATACAGGGAATGGACAGGACAAAGCTTGACTCCTGCGTAAAGAGTGAAATTTTACATTTAACTCCAGCTGCCTACATCCATGGATCTGATCATTTGGACATGAAGGTACCTTTTTCATGAATTTATTTATAATATAATAAGTTAGAATTAGCCAGGTTTGCTTTAAATTGATCTGATGGCTCTTAATTTGGACTAATAAGATCTTGAATCTTAAATGAATTTACCCCAATGCAAGTATACATATGACAAACCTTCAAACGTAATGCCTTTTGTCTCATGCTTTTGTATATTGGAGCTGATCGGTTTTATTATTATATGAATCAGGACGGTGCAATGAGGATTTATCTATCCATGCCCCCCTCCCCCCTCCTGCATCATCTGCTCTGACCCACTTTGCCAACACACTGACCTTGATGCATGCAGCATGCCAGCAAGGAGCGCTTGCTGCTCCAGTGACAGATGTGCTGCGGGAATCCGAACATCCCACAAATATCAGTTTTCGTAAATAAGCCACAGGCTTTCCAGAATCTAATACAGGGAGACATCTCCATACTGAGAATTTTATTATTTGCAATGTGAAAATATGAATGTTACTTAAAATAATGTGGTAACTACTGGTTGACAGTTGAGAAGTAGCAAGCATTCCATAATAAAATTACGTAGAGGTGAGCCTTAATTTTTATGCATGCTGGAAAATGTTTATAAGTTATGAGAAGAAAAATAATTTATTTCTAGAGCTGAATTTACAGTAGCTGTTTGGGGGAATGTTGGTAAAACAGATAGCTCTTGAGATTTTCAGCCTAAACTTCCAGCTGAATCCTTTAATTTTGCTTGTTTTTCATGTAGGTTGGTAAATAGATAACCAGAGAATTATCCTAGAGGGTGCCAGATTGACCGCACCAAAGATGTCAAAGTCCAAGAGCTCGGAGACTGTGAGGGTGGTGGTGCGGTGCCGGCCTATGAACAGCAAGGAAATTGCCTCTGGTTTTCATAAAGTGGTTGACGTGGACGTGAAGCTCGGGCAAGTGTCGGTGAAGATTACGAAAGGGGCCGGTAATGAGTTGCCAAAAACATTCACGTTTGACGCAGTTTACGACTCTAACTCTAAGCAAGTGGAGCTTTATGATGAAACTTTTAGGCCGTTGGTAGATTCTGTCTTGCTAGGCTTTAATGGAACCATCTTTGCCTATGGCCAGACAGGAACTGGGAAGACTTTCACAATGGAAGGACTACGAGGTGATCCTGAAAAGAGAGGTGTAATACCAAATTCTTTTGAACACATCTTCACCCACATATCCCGTTCCCAGAATCAACAGTATTTGGTAAGGGCTTCTTATTTAGAAATCTACCAGGAAGAGATCAGAGACCTTCTTCCCAAAGATCAGTCGAAACGTCTAGAACTTAAAGAAAGACCGGATACTGGTGTCTACGTCAAGGACCTGTCCTCTTTTGTCACCAAAAGTGTGAAGGAAATAGAACATGTCATGAATGTTGGCAATCAGAACCGCTCTGTAGGTGCCACCAACATGAATGAACACAGCTCCCGCTCCCATGCCATCTTTATGATCACCATTGAGTGCAGCGAGATCGGTTTGGATGGCGAGAACCACATCAGAGTAGGAAAACTCAATCTGGTGGACTTGGCTGGCAGTGAACGTCAAACAAAAACTGGAGCCCAAGGCGAACGGCTAAAAGAAGCTACAAAAATTAATTTGTCTCTCTCGGCACTAGGAAATGTCATATCTGCCCTTGTGGATGGCAGAAGCACACACATTCCCTACCGAGATTCCAAGCTTACTAGGCTACTGCAGGACTCATTGGGTGGCAATGCCAAAACCGTTATGGTGGCCAATATTGGACCTGCCTCCTATAACGTGGAGGAGTCCCTCACAACTCTACGATATGCCAACCGTGCCAAAAATATCAAGAACAAGCCTAGAGTGAATGAAGACCCCAAAGACGCATTACTGCGGGAGTTCCAAGAGGAGATCGCAAGGCTAAAAGCACAGCTGGAGAAGAGGGTGGTGGGGAAAAGACGAAGGAGAGGAAGGAGAAGGCCTGGGGTAGATGGAGCAGCAGATGATGAAGAAGACGGGGACTCTTGTGAAGGAGAAGAAGATGGTGATGACAAAGATTACTGGCGAGAACAGCAGGAGAAACTCGAGACTGAGAAGAAGGCCATTGTCGAAGATCACAGTTTGGTGGCAGAAGAGAAACAGAAGCTTTTGAAGGAGAAAGAGAAAAAAATGGATGATTTACGAAGAGAAAAAGAGGCTATGGAAATGCTGACATCTAAAGTCAAGGTAAACCTAACCAGTAGCATCCAACTGTGATTAGATATGCAGGCATTCCATATCTGCTAAAAGTTTATTCTGATGAAAGATCTTTCCATCAACATACATTCTTAGACCAACTAAGTGTGCATGTTTATGAATTAGGAGGGAAAGGGTTGAAAAGACACCTCTGGTGCCAACTTATGTTGGGAGCAATTAACTTTGAAGATCCAACTGGTCAATGAATACTTCCTTTGAGAAGGATTGACATTAGATTGTCATCAAATACAACTACTGGGTCAGAACATTAACTAATGCATATGGCCTCAGCTAAATCTACCATTTGCTGTCTAGTCTTATTGGTTTTCAATAAACCATACATAATGGTTCTGGTAATGGTTGGTATTTATAATGATATAGATACCAACTTATCTATGCTTTTTCAGCTATTTATCCCATTGATTGTTATTAAATATAGTGCATAGATAGCCATCATCTTCTACCCATAGGTTCCCAAATTCTCTTTTTATGTAGGATAAGGCCTAATAATTAGAAATCTTATTTAATGAGTGTTCTAGAATAAAGAACACGTTGCTGATTGGATGGTTTAAACATCTATGCTTTGTTCTCCACAGAAGGGATAAAAAACTACCTCTTCCTATAGAAATAGTTGTATTAGCTTAGAACTTTGGTCTCCAGACTTTCTAAACAAAGGGCCAGTTTACTGTCCTTCAGACTTAAGGTGGGCTGAACTGTGGGCATCAGGAGTAAAAAAGGCCCCAACGTCAGTGGGCATAAACCATACTCTATCTTTGGTGTCAGTGGGAGCAATAGGGCCCCATTCTTGGTGTCATTGGAAGGCATTGTGTCCCATCATTGGTGTTAGTGGAAGGAATAGTGCGCCATCATTGTTGTTAGTGGGAGGAATGGTGCCCCATCATTTGTATCAGCAGGAGGAATAATGTCCTATCAGTGTCTGCAGGAGGAATAGTGTCCAATCATTGGTATCAGTGGATGGTATAGTGTCCCATCATTGGTATTAATGGGAGGAATTCCCTTATCTTTGGTGTCATTGGGAAGAATTCTGACCATTGGTGTCGGTGAGGGGGAATTATGCCCCATTGTTGGTATCAGTGTATGAAAACAGTGCCCCAAAGTGTGGATAAAATCAAGCAAAGGGCTGCATCTGGCTCCCTGCAGTACAGTCTGGAGACCACTGGCTTAGAGTTTGGCCAATAGTGTGTATTATGGGACAGCTCTTCTACCTCATGCAGTGAATAAAATATTGCATGTCAGGCAGGAGAGCAGTGGGGAGGTTGTCCAGTAGCTCTCATGTTTGTAGCAGGGAGGAGGTAGCTATCAAGGTTAGATAGGAAATATATGTGGAGGGATGCTCAAATATGTTGTACTGTACAAGTAACCGGAGCATAGATGTAGGCCAAGTGTGTCAATAAAGGCAGCTTTTTAAAGCATTTCATGATTCAGGGACTGTGAACCTTATAAATGCACAGATCCTCTGTACAGCTTCATTTTGATTAGGTTCTATTCGGCAATAATCATCCATAACCTGTGTCTCCACCATTTTCTAAAAAAAAAAAAAATCTACTTTGGCTATGATGTAAATGTTGCACTGTATTAATCACTAACGAATCTACCTTTGCAGGCCATGGAAAGTAAGCTTCTTGTTGGGGGTAAAAACATTGTTGACCATACCAACGAGCAACAGAAAATCCTCGAGCAGAAGAGGCAAGAAATTGCTGAACAGGCAAGTGGCAGGTGTTTTAAAGAGACAGGGTCTAATTTTTTTTTAACATTCGTTAAAGCTTAAAGCTTGTTAAAGTGTATTGGCAATGGATCCAATATTTTAAAAGAAGATATATGTAGGAAACCACATGTCCATCCATCTCCTCACTGACCGTTTACGTACACATAATGAATAGATGATGGCACCTTTTCTTTATTAACTTATAACAATTTGCAAATCAGCAAGCCACAGGAATGAAACCTCTTGTAGGTTTCAAACACAAATGTGCTTGTTCAGAGACTTTAGAGCAGTGGTGGTTAACGTTCTTGATATGAGGGGGGGCCTCAAGTGTGACCCCCAACATCACCAAAGGGCTGTACATAAAATTTAGTACATATACAGTGTTAGAGATAGCAGACATACAACAGGATATATTCCAAAACTATGGGCATGATACAAGAGATGGCTGTAGACTGGACATAATACAGGAGATAGTCAGTGATTGTGCACATTAAACAAGAGATGGTCAGAGACTGCGAACATGATACAAGAGCTGGCCAGAGACTGCGAACATGATACAAGAGCTGGCCAGAGACTGCGTACATGATACAAGAGATGGTCAGTAAGTGTGCGCATGATACAAGAGATAGCTATATACTGTGGACATAATACAGGAGATAGTCAGCGACTGTGGACATGATACAAGAGATGGCCAGAGGCTGCTGACATGATGCAAGAGATGGCCAGAGACTGCGGACATGATGCAAGAGATGGCCAGAGACTGCGGACATGATGCAAGAGATGGCCAGAGACTGAGGACATGATGCAAGAGATGGCCAGAGACTGAGGACATGATGCAAGAGATGGCCAGAGACTGCGGACATGATGCAAGAGATGGCCAGAGACTGCGGACATGATGCAAGAGATGGCCAGAGACTGCGGACATGATGCAAGAGATGGCCAGAGACGGCGGACATGATGCAAGAGATGGCCAGAGACTGCGGACATGATGCAAGAGATGGCCAGAGACTGAGGAAATGATGCAAGAGATGGCCAGAGACTGAGGAAATGATGCAAGAGATGGCCAGAGACTGCGGACATGATGCAAGAGATGGCCAGAGACTGCGGACATGATGCAAGAGATGGCCAGAGACTGCGGACATGATGCAAGAGATGGCCAGAGACTGCGGACATGATGCAAGAGATGGCCAGAGACTGCGGACATGATGCAAGAGATGGCCAGAGACGGCGGACATGATGCAAGAGATGGCCAGAGACGGCGGACATGATGCAAAAGATGGCCAGAGACGGCGGACATGATGCAAGAGATGGCCAGAGACGGCGGACATGATGCAAGAGATGGCCAGAGACGGCGGACATGATGCAAGAGATGGCCAGAGACGGCGGACATGATGCAAGAGATGGCCAGAGACGGCGGACATGATGCAAGAGATGGCCAGAGACGGCGGACATGATGCAAGAGATGGCCAGAGACGGCGGACATGATGCAAGAGATGGCCAGAGACGGCGGACATGATGCAAGAGATGGCCAGAGACTGCGGACATGATGCAAGAGATGGCCAGAGGCTGCGGACATGCTGCAGGAGACTGAGCGTACTATAGGAGTTGTTGGAGACTGAGGACATGCTTCTGGAGAATGCCATCTTAAAACATATTACATGAGACTGCTAGAAATCAATATTATAGCAGGGCAATGGGGAAACAGATTAGCAGAAGCCCCAGGGGCTGCACAAAAAGTACCAAAGGGCCACACGCAGCCCCCTGGCCACAAGATGAGCACCAGAGGTCTAGGGCCAAGGCATTAGTCACATGGTCTATGCCAATGTAGCTTAGTGGATTAGTGGACTGATGTTGAGGCAGAATGAGCCTTTGAGGATCTACAAAGACACTGATCCTTTCCTTTGCAAGAAACTTTTGTAGCAATTGTCATGAAACAGAACTGGAACAATTGATGGACAAGGGTCTTTTTCTTAACAAGAAAAAAAATGTTAGAAGTATAGATTTACTATAAAATGTATGTGCCGATATGGTTCTACTTTTGTGCCATTCCTGATTTTAATGTTCCTTTTTGTATGAAATAGACATTATAGCTCCAGGTCTAATGTGTACGTTGGTCATTTAGAAACGACGAGAACGAGAAATGCAGCAACAAATGGAGAGCCGTGATGAAGAGACTTTAGAGCTAAAGGAGACATACAGTTCTTTACAGCAGGAGGTCGATATAAAGACCAAGAAATTGAAAAAGGTAAATTCCGGAGGTGCATTTCCTTTAGTTATTAACACCATATTATGAAGGAGGAGGGTCATGTCTGCTCGTGTCCTTTGCTTCTGTGTTGCTTCTGTGTTGCTGCTGTTTGCCTATTACTATGGCAGAGTGGATCTTTCAGTAATTTTTAAAGTCTGCATGAATATATTTCTGACATGTCATTATATACAGCAATGATACAATTTGTCATTATTAAGGCATCCTTGCATTTTAGTTAAGTGGCTTTGCCTAGGCTGAGATGACATCATCAGTCTGCTGCAGGCAGGAGAAAACGTTTCCTCAGTCTCCTCTTCCCCAGTAAACACTCCAGGCACAGTTCCACCAAGGATAGGGGATCTGGATGCTGGGGACTCAACACAGGTAGGAAGGTAGCAACATCCTCGTGGTTGCTGATTATGGCTTGACGTCCACTTCTGGGGCTTGATTGCTATGGGGATGCTTTTCGTGATCAATTCTTTCTCAAGTCTTGAGAAAGGGTTGATCCTGAACTGTGCCACCATATCTGCGATGAAACTGCTGTCTTCCATCCTCTGGTGGGTCTCCGGCTTCCAATTCTTTTTTTTTTTATTTTTATTTTTTTTATTTTATGTACTGCTCAATTGAAAATCTAACTGAAATCTTTTAGTGGGGGGAGTTTAACCACTTTAAGACCAGCCTCGTTTTGGATTTTAGGTGTTTACAAGTTTAAAACAGGTTTTTTTGCTAGAAAATTACTTAGAACCCCCAAACATTATATATTTTTTTTTTCTAACACCCTACAGAATAAAATAGCGGTCATTGCAATACTTTTTTTTGCACCGTATTTGCGCAGCGGTCTTCTAAGCGCACTTTTTTTTGGAAAAAATTCACTTTTTTGATTAAAAAAAATAAGACAACAGTAAAGTTAGCCCAATTTTTTTTTATATTGTGAAATATAATGTTACGCCAAGTAAATTGATACCCATCATGTCACGCTTCAAAATAGCGCCCGCTCGTGGAATGGCGTCAAACTTTTACCCTTAAAAATCTCCATCGGCGACGTTTAAAAAATTCTACAGATTGCATGTTTTGCGTTACAGAGGAGGTCTAGGGCTAGAATTATTGCTATCGCTCTACCGGTCGCAGCGATACCTCACATGTGTGGTTTGACCACCGTTTTCATATGCGGGCGCTACTCACGTATGCGTTCGCTTCTGCGCGCGAGCTCGGCGGGATGGGGAGCTTTAAAAAAATTTTTTTTTTTTTTTTATTATTTATTTTACTTTATTTTATTAATTTTTTCACTGTTTTAAAAAAAAAAAAAAAAATTGGATCACTTTTATTGTAAACATCCCTTGTAATAGAAAAAAGCACGACAGCTCCTCTTAAATATGAGATCTGGGGTCAAAAAGTCCTCAGATCTCATATTTAGACTAAGATGCAAAAAAAAAAAAAAAAAAAGTTGTTTAAAAAAATGGCACAAGAAAAAATGTGCCTTTAAGAGAAGTGGGCGGAGCTGATGTAATGACGTCGCTCCGGCCGTCACACGGTATAGAGACGGGTGGGGGCCATCTTAGCCTCACTCGTCTCCATACCTAAGAAGGGAAAGGTAAGCGGCGGGAGGGGGGGTGGCACCTCTCCCGCCGCCGATAACGGTGATCTCGGGGCAAACACGCCGCAGAGACCACCATTATCGTGTACAGAACCGGCTGCCCTAAAGATGGATACCTCGGTTGTGGCAGCAGCTGCTGCCGTTACCGAGATATCCATCTTTAAAAAAAGGACGTATATATACAGTGGGCGGTCCGGAAGTGGTTAAAGCAAAAAAATAAAATAACGCCGTTGCAAATGTGTACACACCCTCTTATAACTGGGGATGTAGCTGTGTTCAGAATTAAGCAATCACATTCAAACTCATGTTAAATAGGAGTCAGTACACACCTACCATCATTTAAAGTGCCTCTGATTAACCCCAAATAAAGTTCAGCTGTTCTAGTAGGTCTTTCCTGACATTTTCTTAGTCGCATCCTACAGCAAAAGCCATGGTCTGTAGAGAGCTTCCAAAGCATCAGAGGGATCTCATTGTTAAAAGGTATCAGTCAGGAGAAGGGTACAAAAGAATTTCCAAGGCATTAGATATACCATGGACCAGTAGAAACATGACAAAGTATGGGCCCCTTTGACCACTACCTGAACTATCTTAAGGGGTGGGTTTTGTTTATTATCTATAATTCTCTTTTCTTTTTCTAAATTGTCTGTTTTTTAGTTATATGCCTTGTAAGTGGTTAACTATACAGGATTATGCTCTTTTCCCGTTTTCTTGTGTGTAATCCAAGCATTTTGTTTTGTTTCTACGTCAATTTGTATGCTCTGTTTCACCCTGTATAACAACAATAAAGCACCTTTTTGATTGTTAAAAAAAAAGATTTACCATGGAACACAGTGAAGACAGCCATCATCAAGTGGAGAAAATATGGCACAACAGTGACATTACCAAGAACTGGACGTCCCTCCAAAATTGATGAAAAGACCAGAAGAAAATTGGTCAGGGAGGCTGTTGCCTACAGCAACATTAAAGGAGCTGCAGGAATATCTGGCAAGTACTGGCTGTGTGGTACATGTGACAACAATCTCCCGTATTCTTCATATGTCTGGGCTATGGGGTAAAGTGGAAAGACGGAAGCCCTTTCTTACCAAGAAAAACATCCAAGCCCGGCTAAATTTAGCAAAAACCCATCTGAAGTCTTTCAAAAGCATGTGGGAAAATGTGTTCTGGTCTGATAAAACCAAGGTTGAACTTATTGGCCATAATTCCAAAAGATATGTTTGGTGCAAAAACAACACTGCACATCACCAAAAGAAAACACCATACCCACCGTGAAGCATGGCGGTGGCAGCATCATGCTTTGGGGCTGTTTTTCTTCAGCTGGGACAGGGGCCTTAGTCAAGGTAGAGGGAATTATGAACAGTTCCAAATACCAGTCAATATTGGCACAAAACCTTCAGGCTTCTGCTAGAAAGCTGAACATGAAGAGGAACTTCATCTTTCAGCATGACAACGACCCAAAGCATACATCCAAATCAACAAAGGAATGGCCCAGCCAGAGCCCAGACCTGAATCTGATTGAAAATCTGTGGGGTGATCTGAAGAGGGCTGTGCACAGGAGATGTCCTTGCAATCTAACAGATTTGGAGTGTTTTTGCAAAGAAGAGCGGGCAAATACTGCCAAGTCAAGATGTGCCATGCTGATAGACTCATACCCAAAAAGACCGAGTGCTGTAATAAAATCAAAAGGTGCTTCAACAAAGTATTGGCGTAAGGGTGTGCACACTTATGCAACCATATTATTTTTTATTTTTTCATTTTTTACTTCCCTCCACCTAAAAGATTTCAGTTTGTTGTTCAACCGAGTTGTACAATTTATAGGTCACATTAAAGGTGGAAAAAGTTCTGAAATGATTTATCTTTGTCTCATTTTTTATATGACAGAAACCTGACATTTTAACAGGGGTGTGTAAACTTTTTATATCCACTGTATCCTCCATATGCCATCAGGCTTAATGCACTAGAAGTGTGCCTGATGTGAGAGATAATGTATACCTAGAAGTGTTAGATTACACTTTGTTAGCTTGTTGCACCTAACATGAAAACATGATGATGGGTCCACCTTAAGAGTTAGGTGTGCCAGTCCAATCTTAGAACAACCCTTAGTTATAAACTGATTTTCCAATCTAGGTATCAGGAAAGCAGCATATGGGATTTGGATTTGTGATTCTGGATTTCATATACGCCATGGATGATCTATGCTTATGATCTGTATCACCTTCCTTTTACAGCTGTTTTCCAAGCTGCAGGCAGTTAAGGCGGAGATCCACGACCTGCAGGAGGAACACATAAAAGAGCGCCAAGAGCTGGAGCAGACGCAGAACGAGCTCACTCGAGAGCTGAAGTTAAAGTAAGCATTTATTGTAGAGAATGCCAACGAACTCAGATCATTGCACGGTCCTACTCCCGGTATAACGATTTCCTACATTGCAGGCACCTCATCATTGAGAACTTCATTCCTATGGAAGAGAAAAATAAGATGATGAACCGCTGCTATTTAGAGGAGGAGGAGGATCAGTGGAAGCTTCATCCAATCAGCAGACTGGAGTAAGTATTGGATGCCTACACTTACTGGGGATGGGTATTCTGCCTTCCGGTGTGCGTACAGAGGCATCTTTTTCCTTAAAGTGATATTAAAGTCTTGTTTTTTTTTTTTCCTCTAAAGATAACAAACATGTTATACTTACCTTCTCCATGTAGTGTTTTTTCACAGAAAAGCCCCGATCCTCCTCTTCTTGGGTCCCCCGCTGGCGCTCCTGGCCCCTCCCTCCTGCCGAGTGCCCCGACAGCAAGCAGCTTGCTATGGGTGCACCCGAGCTGAGCCACTGCTCTGTGTGTCCATTCAGATATGGAGCTGCACCCCCTCTCTCTCCTCATTGGCTCACTGACTTTGAAAGCAGCAGGAGCCAATGGCCGCTGCTGTCTTTGCCAATGAGGAGGGAGAGTCCTGGACAGCCTAGGCTCACGTGCAACATCGTTGGATCGAGATGGGTCTCGGGTAAGTATTAGGTGGGCCGAGAGGGGCTGCTGCACACGGAAGGTTTTTTTTATCTTAATGCATAGGATGCATTAAGATAAGGCTGGGTTCACATATGTGCGAATCGGATGTAGGTTTCCCTGCATCCAATTGGCATGACATACGAGCGTGACCGGCTCTCAATGGAGCCTGTTCACACATGTCTAGGGCGGCCGCGGTCCGCATTCCAAAATGGTCCTGTGGGTGTATGGGTCCGGTTCAGGTCCGAAAGGGAACGCATCGGACCCCATGCTGGGAACTGCGGCCCCACATATGTAAACATGGCCTGAGACTGAGAGAACTACACCACAACCACTTCTTTTGTATGAATGGTTGTCAGAACCATCTTGAGTATTCCCTTTTGTGTCTCATTTTCTGTTTTTAAACTAGCCAGATGCAGCTTGGACCCTTTTGGTTTTGTATGTTCTTGTTTAGATTGCACTCAGTTGAAGTCAATTAGTAGACATGTGCAAATAGTTTCGGTCCGAATCTAAATTCGGACGCATTTTTGGTTATTCGGAGGTTTGGACGTATCCCAATCTCCGAATGACAATGGTAACAAATTTCATTGAATAAAAAAAAAAAAAAAGACCCTGCCCACCAAGCACAAAGTATACCAATTAGTAAAAAACAAATAAGGTTTAATAATAAAAAAAAAAAAAAGTTTAAAATTTCCATCCTAAGAAATTGTTTGTTCTTTTTGGATGTGGGTAAAAACCTTTTGCTTTCACATACTGATCACTACACTTCTGGCACGCCTTATCTTTTCTCTGTCTAGAAATCAGCAAATGATGAGACGGTCCGTGTCCGCCATTGGCTACAAGAGACCACTGAGTCGTCACGCAAGAATGGCGATGATGGTCAGGCCCGATCCTCGATACAGGGTAAGGCCGGATCGGTGTCACCTTCTAAAAAGCCCCATGTCTATTCATTTCAGTTGTGAATCAAACATTGCCTCTTCAGAATTAATAAAGAGGAACTGAATGCCTTGCCCGAAAAGACAAGCAGAGGGCAAAGTCATTAGTATTGCCTATGTTCTCCCTGCTGCTGATCTTCCCCCATTACTGACTTACCATGTCTTGTTCTTTATTGTGTTTCTGTGTGGGGCGGCCATCTTGGTAGAGGCGGGGCTTTGCTTCCTCATGTTAAAACCTCCAGCAAGGAGAACAGTGAGCAGTACAGTAGTGACATCACCTAATTCACTCCAAATCTGGTGAGACTAGCAGTCAGAGGCAGCAGTGCCTTACGGCTCACACTTTCGGTGGATTTTGTTTACCTCTGCGTTTTTTTGTTTGCGCTATAAATAAAAAAAGACCAACAATTTGGGAAAAAAAACATATTTCTCACTTTCCGCTATAAAACACATTCAATAAAAAAAACTAATTTCTTCATCAATTTAGGCCAATATGTATGCTGCTACATGTTTTTGGTAAAAAAAATCCCAATAGGCGTATATTGATTGGTTTGCCCAAAAGTTATAGCGTCTAAAAACCTATGGGATATATACTGGAATTTTTTTTTTTATACTAGTGATGGCGGCGATCAGCAACTTGGCAGGACTGCGATATTACGGGGACAGTCTGACACTGACACTTTGTGGGAACCACTGACACTAAGGCTCGGTTCAAACTGCCGTGACTTGGGATCCGACTTGTGAGACCCCAAGTTGTGTGACATGTGAAATCCCATGTTGGTCAATGAGAGCTGCCGCAATTCGTACTGCTGAGGTCGCTCCGACTTTCGAAAAGGTTCCTGCACTACTTCAAGGCCACTTCTATCCGACTTGTACCCATAGACTTTAATGGAAGTCGCCTCCAAGTCGGCTCCTCATCATAATTGATGTGATTTAGATCCGACATAGCAGGAAGATTACACAGGCATTCCTTTGCTTCAAAGTTGCTTCAAGTCGCCTGGCAAAGTCGCACTGTAAGCTGTGGCATTGTGAACCAAGCCTCATACAATAATCAGTGCTAAAAATATACACTGTCATTGTACTAATGACACTGGCTGGGAAGGGGTTACAAATCTAGGGCGATCAAAGGGTTAACTTTGTGCCTAGCCAGTGTTTTTGTGTACTGTGTGCTGCATTTACTAGGGCAAGTGATAGATTTTATTCCCTGCTTCGCATGGATACAAAATCCATCAATTCCCCCCTGCCTTGTTTACATAGGCCAGTGCTTCTCAAAGCACCCCAACAGGTCATGTCTTCAGGATTTCCCTCAGATGAAAGAGCTGTGATAATTACTAAGGTAGTGAAACTGATCAAGTCACCTGTGCAAAATAATGGAAAGCCTGAAAACATGACCTGTCGGGGCGCCTTGAGGACTGTAGTTGAGAAACACTGATGTAGGCAGAGCTCTGCTCTGTGTGTCTGCCGGACAATCGGCGGGTGCCGGCTGATATCTATTGACCAGCACCTGCTGATTGGCTTGTGCTGTGTCAAATCACAGCACCGCCACAGCGCCCGTGGCGGGCACCCCCTACCTGGAAGTGCCCGCTCGTGTACTAGGTACATGATCCGGCACAGAGCGGCCTTCCTACCACAGTATATGTACAATGGGCGGTCCGCAAGTGGTTAGCTCACGGATCTAGTTGAAGACAAAAAAAGCATAATGCTAGGAGGAGAGATCAGAGTGATGGTTAGATGAGTTTATTAGTGTGCTGCTTCTCATTTCACTGGTCAGTCACAGGCTGGGAGAGAGGACAAGACCTGTAGCAGTGAAAGGTGAGGTCTTCTCCTCTGCCAGACCTGTGTTGTGCTACGTGGCAGAGCTGTGTAAATCTCAGGACTACATAGATAGATATACAAATGCTTTGGCAAGTAAAACGTCTCTCATCTATGCATTTCATCCGTGTATGTAGCTGTTTGCCCGGTTTTCAATAAAAAATAATCTTTCAGGCTGAGAACATTGTTTTGCTGGAGCTGGATATGCCAAGTCGTACGACTCGGGATTACGAAGGTCCAGCAGTGGCTCCCAAGGTCCAGGCTGCGCTGGAAGCTGCTCTTCAGGACGAAGATGACATCCAAGTTGACGCCTCGACATTTGAAAGCATGGCTAGTAAAAAGTCCAAAGCCAGGTAAGCACAGGTCTGCTGGAAAATGATTCTCAAGAGGTGTGAATGGAGGAGTAACGTAATAAAGGAGTAAAGTGACACGTTTAGAGGGTCTGCAGGAAAGACTAAAAGTGAACCGGTCAAGAAATTGGTTTAAAGCTGACCTCTGGCCTTCCCTTCAGTCTTGCACAGTTGTACCGACTTCTCTCCTGATTTCACTGCACACTGTGAGCTTCTCATTTCCTGGCTGGAGGACATTGACATCCCTTTTCATTTATTGGATTTCACTTCTCTCAATAATGGAGCCTGCGGGCTGTTCAGACTGCGTGTGCACAGTGCGAGGTCTACTTCTCTAGCTAGAGAATGAGAGAGCGCACTGCATGGTCTCCTTTCCATGGCTACTTGCCAACCGTCCTATAGTAGATTTACTGCTACAGGGTGGCCATTCTGTGCAGAATCACGTGTGTATGTATGCATGTGTATGTATGTATCTATAGATATATATAGATCTCAGCAACAACTGGTTACTTTCTTCTTCAAACTTTTCAACTTTTCTGTAGTTAGAGCAATGTCAGGACGGGCTCCCAATTTATCCACCAATTTCAGATAAGGACAAAAAACGGGACAATTGCTCCAATGCTGCAATCCATTTACTGGAAAAGTTCAAAAATACAAACTTGTAATGCCAATATACGCTACTGCAGTTACAAACATCACTATTCTTAGTCAGGCTAGTTTAGGCTATGTGTAACCTTCTGTTGGATATCATCATGCCTTTATCCCAACCCAGGGTGTAACACCACATATGTCATACCCAATTCATTAATCGTAAACCTCATATGTAGTAACCCCCTATGGGGAAGTCAATCACATGATTAGCAATCAGTATGTGACAGTGGTACACGTATTCAATATACAAAGAAGAAACAAACAACAGTGCAGATATTTAAATAATAAACAACTGCAAAGAACGTTGCAAGAAAAACGAAAGAAAACCAAGAAAAACAAAAAAAAGAAGTCAGTCAAAAAGATACTCAATGTATCCAATGTACACTCAAACCAAAAATATATATACAAAAGACATCATCACAGATATTATACTTATACCATCAAACACAAAATCAATAGTGATGGTAATATTCTGCTTAATTTATGGCTAGACTGCATAAACAGTCTGTGTTCAAGTGGATCATCTTCAATTAAATTTCATGTATCCAGTCCCGTGTGGTTCCACTAAATCTAAGAAGGAAAAAGTGAGGTGTAGATTCAGCCAATTTTCATAGAAAATACAAGTTATAGTCTCTATTCATTCCGTTAGGATATAGAGACTGTAACTTGTTAATCCACCACACCTCCCTTTTCTTTAATTTAAGTATCCTGTCACCCCCTCTTCTGTTCCTAAAAACTTCCTCCAGGACCATAAAGCGAAGGTCGGAATCCTAATGTCCCTGTTCTAGGAAATGTCGGGATACCAGCAGACCGGGTTGTTTGTGTCTGAATGTACTTCTATGTCTTGTTCTTCTATATTTTCTTCTATCTTTTCATGTGACAACACTGAAGAAATGACACTTTGCTACAATGTAAAGAAGTGAGTGTACAGCTTGTATAAGACTTTGTTCACACCAGGCGGATCCGCTGCCACGGAGTCCGCCAGCTCAGCAGGAGATCTCTCCGTTGATCTCCGCTGAGCCGGCGAATGACAGGTCCCTCTCTGCTCACTGAGCGGGGAGGGGCTTTGGCGCTTTGTCGAGCGGCGCTGCTTCCTATGGAGAGATCGGACGAAAACGGACAGCATGTCCGTTTTCATCAGATCCCACCCGATCCGATCCGCCAGGGACGGATGTGAGCGTAGGGCCATCTGTCTGATTTTAGCGGATCGGACCGGGTCGGATGTCAGCGGACATGTCACCGCTGACATCCGTCGCTCAATAGACTAACATGGAGCGCCCGTTCAGGTCCACTGACAGGCGGACCTGAGCGGTCCGACAGTTTGAAGGGGGCCTTTGCGGTCCCCTCAAAATAACTCAACACACAGCTAATAATGTCTAAACCACTGGCAACAAAAGTGAAAATGTCCAAATTGGGCCCAATTGCCCCTTTTCCCTCCCCGGTGTCATGTGACTCGTTAGTGTTACAAGATCTCAGATGTGAATGGGTAGCAGGTGTGTTAAATTTGGTGTTATCGCTCTCACTCTCTCATACTGGTCAATGGAAGTTCAACATTGGACCTCATGGCAAAGAACTCCCTGAGGATCTGAAAAAAAGAATTGTTGCTCTACATGAAGATGGTCTAGGCCAGGGCTTGACAAATTTGCTTGGAATCTAGGAGCCAGCTAAAAAAGTTAGGAGCCAGGTTTTTTTTTTTTTTTTTTTAAACGACCGACAAAGCTTTATTTTCAATATAAAAATTAACCAATCTTAAATTTACACAGAGACGACTAGAACTAATGTGACTGCTTTTATTTCCTGCCATGCAGGGACACAAGACCACCATATTCCCGCTAAGGGTCCAATCAGGTCCGCCTGAAAAACTGACAGGCGAACCTGATCAGACAGCCCGTGTGAAAGGGGCCAAGCAGGGAGATGACAAATAATAAATTCATTTTAATTAACCACTTCCTTCCCGCAGGACGACTATATACGTCCTGTCTTTGAAGAGAAATACCATTGTTATGGTAGCAGCTAGCTACCATAACCCCGGTATCTTCTTCAAGAGCCGGCGGTTCTCTTTCAGATAAAAGTGGTCTCTGCAGCAGATTCGCAGCGAGATCACTTTTATCGGCGGCAGGAGAGGGCCCCCCCTACCGCCGCTCTCCGGTGCCCTTCACCGCTTACCGTGGCCGTCGGTAACGGCGGAGGCGATCCGGATCTGTCCCTGGCCTGACATGGAGACAAGTGAGAGGAAGATGGCCCCCCGCCCGTCTCCAAGTCATTGCAGGGCGGAAGCGACGTCAAATCGTCACTTCCACCCATAGCTCTTGAAGGGACATTTTATATATTTTTTTTTTTCAAATGACAATTTTTTTTTTTTTAATGCATTTTAGTGTAAATATGAGATCTGAGGTCTTTCTGACCCCAGATGTCATATTTAAGAGGACCTGTCATGCTTTTTTTCTATTACAAGGGATTTTTACATTCCTTGTAATAGGAATAAAAGTGACTTTTTTTTTTTTTTTTTTAAAAGAACAGTGAAAAAATAAAAGTTAAAATAAATAAGAAAAAAAAAAATTAAATGTGCCCCATCCCTTGTAATAGAAATAAAAGTGACACAATTTTTATTTTTTTTTAAAAACAGTGTAAAAATAAAAAATAAAAAAGTAAAATATATAAGAAAAAATAATAATTTTTTTAAATGCGCCCCGTCCCGCCGAGCTCGCTTGCAGAAGCGAACGCATATGTGAGTAGCGCCCGCATATGAAAGCGGTGTTCAAACCACACGTGAGGTATTGCCACGATCGTTAGAGCGAGAGCAATAATTCTAGCCTTAGACCTCCTCTGTAACTCAAAACATGCAACCTGTAGAATTTTTTAAACGACGCCTATGGAGATTTTAAAGGGTAAAAGTTTGTCGCCATTCCACGAGCGGATGAAATTTTGAAGCGTGACATGTTGGGAATCAATTTACTCGGCGTAACTTTATCTTTCACAGTATAAAAAAAATTGGGCTAACTTTTTACTGTTTTCTTATTTTTTAATTAAAAAAAGTATTTTTTCCAAAAAAAAGTGCGCTTGTAAGTCCGCTGCGCAAATACGGTGTGACAGAAAGTATTGCAATGACCGCCATTTTATTCTCTAGGGTGTTAGAATAAAAAATATATATAATGTTTGGGGGTTCTAAGTAAAGGGAAGGAGATGAGCAGGCAGTGAAAACAGGTAGGGAAGCTCCATTAGCATTGGTGGATGTCTTGTCATACCAACGGCCACCACCAGAGGGCGCCCGATTGCAGAAGGAACCAGGAACCATAGGACTGCAGTAGGCCGCAAAGCCGGGGCCTCAATTACCGGCGCGGCCCAGCGCGATCGCGGCGGGAGGGGGGGGGTGTCGAACGGACACAGGATACCCCAGCTGTGCTGCCCAGGCGCCAGGTCGCTAATTCTAGTCGCAAATGCGACCTGGCGCCCGGGGTTTGTCGAGCCCTGGTCTAGGCTATAAGAATATTGCCAAGACCCTGAAACTGAGCTGCAGCACGGTGACCAAGACCATACAGCGGTTTTCCAGGACAGGTTCCACTCAGAACAGACCTCACCATGGTCAACCAAAGAAGTTGAGTGCACGTGCTCAACGTCATATCCAGAGGTTTTCTTTGGGAAAAAGATGTATGAGTGCTGCCAGCATTGCTGCAGAGGTTGAAGGGGTGGGGGGTCAGCCTGTCAGTACTCAGACCATACTCCGCACACTGCATCAAATTGGTCTGTATGGCTGTCGTCCCAGAAGGAAGCCTCTTCTAAAGATGATGCACAAGAAAGCCCACAAACAGTTTGCTGAAGACAAGCAGACTAAGGACATAGATTACTGGAACCATATCATGTGGTCTTATGAGATCAAGATAAACTTATTTGGTTCAGATGGTGTCAGGCGTGTGTGGCGGCAACCAGGTGAGGAGTACAAAGACAAGAGTGTCTTGCCTACAGTCAAGCATGGTGGTGGGAGTGTCATGGTCTGGGGCTGCATGAGTGTTGCCGGCACTGGGGAGCTACAGTTTATTGAGGGAACCATGAATGCCAACATGTACTGTGACATACTGAAGCAGAGCATGATCCCCTCCCTTCGGAGACTGGGCTGCAGGGCAGTATTCCAACATAACGACTCCAAACACACCTCTGAGACCACCACTGCCTTGCTAAAGAAGCTGAGGGTAAAAGTGATGGACTGGCCAAGCATGTCTCCAGACCTAAACCCTATTGATCATCTGTGGGACATCCTCAAATGGAAGGTGGAGGAGCGCAAGGTCTCTAACATCCACCAGCTCTGTGATGTCATCATGGAGGAGGGGAAGAGGACTCCAGTGGCAACCTGTGAAGCTCTGGTGAACTCCATGCCCAAGAGGGTTAAGGCAGTGCTGGAAAATAATGGTGGCCACACAAAATATTGACACTTTGGGCCCAATTTGGACATTTTCACTTAGGGGTGTACTCACTTTTGTTGCCAGCAGTTTAGACATTAATGGCTGTGTGTTGAGTTATTTTGAGGGGACAGCAAATTTACACTGTTATACAAGCTGTACACTCACTACTTTACATTGTAGCAAAGTGTCATTTCTTCAGTGTTGTCACATGAAAGATAGAATAAAATATTTACCAAGATGTGAGGGGTGTACTCACTTTTGTGAGATAGTGTGTGTGAGATATATATATATATGCATCCGGAAAGTCTTCACAGCGCTTCACTTTTTCCACATTTGCAAATATTTCAAACAAACTTCTTTCTTGTTGTCATTATGGGGTATTGTCTGTAGAATTTTGAGGAAAATAATTAATTTAATCCATTTTGGAATAAGGCTGTAACACAAAATGTGGAAAAAGTGAAGCTCTGTGAATACTTTCCGGATGCACTGTATATATACACATGATTCTGTACTTTTTTGTAGGGGGTGTGCCGCTTTTGCTGTGATTAGTCACAGCAGAAGCCAATCAGCGGGTCCAGCCAATGGATGTCTGCCGGCACCCACTGATTGATAAGGAGAGAGGCTGGACGGCGGAGCTCTGCCTATTATTATACAGGATTTATATAGCGCCAGCAGTTTGCGCAGCACTAATGTAAACAATGCAGAGCTTCGTCCTGTCAGCGGGGATGTGCTGGATTTTGTTTCCCTGCAAAGCACATCCCTTAGTGAAAGCACCACTCTATGTACACAAAAACACTGGCTAGGCACACAGTTGACCCTTTGATCTCCCTAGATGTTAACCCCTTCCCATCCAGTGTCATTAGTACAGTGACAGTGCATTTTTTTAGCACTTGGTATTGGTATTTGATCTCCTCTGTATTTTTCATTTTTTGCGCTACAAACAAAAAAAGAGCGACAATTAAGACAGAAAAAAAACAATATTTTTTACTTTCTGCTATAAAACACCTCCAATAAAAAAACATGTAAAAAAATCAAATTTCATAAATTTAAGTCAATATGTATTCTGCTACATATTTTTGGTAAAAAAAAAATCCCAATAAGCGTACATTGATTGGTTTGCGCAAAAGTTATCGTGTCTACAAACTATGGAGTATATTTATGTATTTTTCTTTTTTACTAGTGATGGCGGCGATCAGCGGCTTATAGCGGGACTGTGATATTGCAGCGGACAACTACTATCTATACAATACAAATCTATGGTGTGAACTGACCCTAACTGACAATTTGTGGGGACCAGTGACACTAATACAGTGATGTGTGCTAAAAATATGCACCGTCTCTGTACTATTGACACTGGCTGGGAAGGGGTTAACATCAGGGGTAATCAAAGGGTTAACTGTGTGCCTAGCCAGTGTTTGTGTACTGTGGGGGAGGAGCTTTTACTAGGGGAAGGCATTGATCCACGTCCCTGCTTTGGAGGAACACAGGATGAATGCCTTCCCTACTGACAGAACAGTGATCTGCCTTGTTTACATAGACAGATTTGCTTTTCTGCCTGTGTAACGAGTGATCGGCGGGTGCTGGCGGACATCAAGTCCCACGGGACCTGCTGATCGGCTCCCGCTGTGGGAGCGAGTTGCCGGCGGCGCCCATGCGCGCCCCGGGACCCAGAAGTGCAGGATCACGTACTAGGTACATGATCCTGTGCAGGAGTATACAGTATATGGTCAGCAAGCAGTTAATAAATGGCTACACTTAGGTGGTGGCGCCCTCTTTCTTTTATATATCAATAATGCCTCCTAACTGCCTGCTTTCTAAAGGGTGATCCAAACGCAGAATCATTCTTCAGAGCCAGAAGCAAGTGTGAACGAGCCCTAAAAGAACCAGAGGCTGACTCGGCCCACAAGGCTTCATCTACAAATAAAATATCACTTTTGAGTGGACTGGCTCTGTTAATTTATGAACAATATTCTGACCTTCTACATATTCTTTCTCTGGTATTTCCAGGCCTAAGACTGGACGGCGGACCGGCCCTTCCCCCAGCCCCTCCGGATCCTCGCACTTCCCCCAGACAAGGGGCCTGGTTCCAAAGTAAAGCGAAGCCCAGGACCAGGTCCGTGGACTCCTGACATGAAGTATTAGGACGGACAGAGTAGATGGATGAACTTTACATACGTAACATGAAGAAGACCTGACTCGGCACCGAAGGAGGAGACTGAGGCCTCCACTAACCAAACTCTAGAAATAAATTTCTCAATGCTGGAATCACTTGCGCTTTCTCAGGCCAACAGTAGAATTTTTTTGGTGGGTCAGAATAACAATCGTAAGTGACGGTAATACGTCTAGTACCTAACTCTAGTAGATGTGGTAGCACGTTCTCGAGGCACAAGATCAGGCTTTCTCCGGCCTAAAACTGCGTGGATAGGTGTGCAGGACGTCCGCTTAGAGTGCGCACAAGGGAGTCGGCCATGTTGTGTTCCAAAGTAATATTCAGTAACCTCAACTATAAAGAATGTCGAGTCCTACGCCTCTGATGGCACTAAGTCTTAGCCTGCTGATAGGCCGTACGTCAGCTCCGCACATAACGTGGCCACCTCCATCTTGTGTAGTACAGCCTGTACACTTTAAAACTTTATCGACAAACGGAAGAAGAGTTTACCGCTAGATACAACTTGGGAGTGTGGTATGTACACGCCTGATGTGTTTACATACAGACTCTACTCTCTGCACTGATCTCTGTACCCTAACTTGTGTTTATCGGTATTTATATCATTTTTTTATGACTTAGATGTATATTTAGTCTTCTTTTATAATGTAAATTAGTGGTTTTTGTTTTTGTTGGAAGGCTGCTTCGTGCCGTCTGATGGTGACTTTTATCCCTGCGTCATTACCCGGTAACACGTCGTGCTGAGCTGCTACTGGCTGTGGACGGTTCCAAACTCGGCGCCATACGGTCATCAGTCCTGTTGACTGGATTCCATCAGGCCAGATCTCTTTTTGGAGTTTGCGGAAATTGACAGTCATTAGGTTTTTTTCTTTTTTTTTTATGTTTTGGACAGGGCATGGTTAAAATACATGTCCGGTTTATTTTTGGGGAGACAAAAAAAGACAAAAAGTCCAGCTTAAATAAAAAAAAACTCTCGCCGCAGTACTCCCATCTTTTATGCCGCAGCCCCCCCCCCCCCCCCACACACACACACCATGGACCACTGCTGCTTTGAGTTGAATGACACCCAGTGCCGCTTTGGGTTGAATGACACCCAGTGCCGCTTTGGGTTGAATGACACCCAGTGCCGCTTTGGGTTGAATGGCACCCAGTGCCGCTTTGGGTTGAATGACACCCAGTGCCGCTTTGGGTTGAATGACACCCAGTGCCGCTTTGAGTTGAATGACACCCAGTGCCGCTTTGGGTTGAATGACACCCAGTGCCGCTTTGGGTTGAATGACACCCAGTGCCGCTTTGGGTTGAATGACACCCAGTGCCGCTTTGGGTTGAATGACACCCAGTGCCGCTTTGGGTTGAATGACACCCAGTGCCGCTTTGGGTTGAATGACACCCAGTGCCGCTTTGGGTTGAATGACACCCAGTGCCGCTTTGGGTTGAATGACACCCAGTGCCGCTTTGGGTTGAATGACACCCAGTGCCGCTTTGGGTTGAATGACACCCAGTGCCGCTTTGGGTTGAATGACACCCAGTGCCGCTTTGGGTTGAATGGCACCCAGTGCCGCTTTGGGTTGAATGGCACCCAGTGCCGCTTTGGGTTGAATGGCACCCAGTGCCGCTTTGGGTTGAATGGCACCCAGTGCCGCTTTGGGTTGAATGGCACCCAGTGCCGCTTTGGGTTGAATGACACCCAGTGCCGCTTTGGGTTGAATGGGGAGATGTTCCTAAATCCCAAGTCCAGCTTAAAGAGGAGCTCCATCCCCCCCCCACCCCCAACCAAAAAAAATAAAAGTCAGCTGCTTCAAATACTGTAATACAACAAAGAAGGTGTGCCGCTCCAGGTCAGATAAGGAAGCCTCCGCAATCAATGTACAAGAAAAGGGAATAGGCTACACACCACCATTGTGATCCAAAATCCTATATTGGGATTTCCAAGAGTGGCACCACAAGAGCAGAGTGCCCGGTAGACGCGTTTCACACTGTTATAAGTGCTTAATCATTAGTAAGGATGGTTTGGATTTGGATGTCCCAGTTTGGATGTCCCAATGAAGGATTTTGGATCACAATCGTGGTGTGCAGCCTATTTTTTTTTCTTGTACAAATACTGTAGCTGCTGACTTTTAATATTAGGACACCTACCTGTCAAGGGATCCCAGCCGGGTGCTGCCGCCGCCATTCTTTGTAAGGGAACTGGGCAGTAAAGCCTTGCGGCTGCACAGCCGGTTCCCTACTGCGCATGCGCGAAGCTCGCTGCGCTTTGTGAGTGGACTGGTGGTGAGGGAAGGAGGAGGGGGCAGAACTTCCAGGGGCACTTTGCCACGGTAAAGTCCTCAGGACGTTGAGATGGGTACCACCCCCCCACCCCCCCCCCCCACCCGAAAGGTGCCAAATGTGGCAGCAAAGGGGGAGAGGAAGCAAACAAGCGGAGCGCCCCCCTTTGGCTTTAAATTTAAAAAAATCAAATGACTCTTGCCGCAGTACTCCCCTCTTCAATGCCACAGCCCGTACTCCCCTCTTCAATGCCACAGCCCCCTGCTCCATGGTCCAGTGCTGCTTTGGGTTGAATGACACCCAGTGCTGCTTTGGGTTGAATGACACCCAGTGCTGCTTTGGGTTGAATGGGTAGACATCCCTAAAACCCAAGTCCAGCTTAAATTAAAAAAAAAAAAAAAGCTCTCGCTGCAGTACTCCTCTTCTATGCCGCAGGCCCCCGCTTCATGGTTCAGTGCTGCTTTGGGTTGAATGACAATCAGCAACATTTACCCATTTCCTGTGCACCCAGGGTGCCCTCTGGGGATACATCGTCACACTAACAGAATAATTATGGAAGGGATAGCGTCATGTGGCACCGTTCCATGCAGCATTTAGGGCCGCCAACACCAAAGGAAGAAGAGAGCGAATTTTTTACGTCACATGACCAGACAAAAGACCAATGAAAAAAAGATCAGTAATCGGGTTCTCTGCAGTATTCAGGAGTGCCAACTGCTGAGGACAGACAAGGATTTCACGAGTCAACTGACAGGAGATGCTTACAAAAAAATATAGACCGTTATCACCAAAACAGGCGTTCCAGTTGGTACTGCGAACCACTGGAAGGAAGGACAGCTGGCACTCTTGTAAATGTCAAATGGCAATATCCTTTTTTAGAAATGACGTGAAACGGCTGTAAAAAATCGTTTTTTTTTTCGGCTGTCAAAGCTTAGTCATGGGGCTGAGGATTGAAGAAAGATAGCAGCACCACTACACCTGTTGGCATTGGTTCCAATTGGTAGGATTCCCCTCTATTCCTGTTCTGGTGACAACCGTAAAATGTTGGATTTTCCAACATTTTACGGTTGTCACCGGTCTCCCCATCGGGCACAGCAATAACATGACACAGGTTCTGACTCTTCCACAGTCCATACAGAACTTAAAAAAAAGGTCAGTATCCATTGGCATGGGTTTTTAAACACGGGGCCATTTTACAGTCCTTTAGACTTTAGGTGGGGTCGGACTGTGGCCATCGGGAGTAGAAACGGTCGCAGCATCAGTGGGAGTAAACCATACCCCATCTTTGGTGTCAGAAAATGTTTGCCTCATCATTAATGTCATTGGGAGGAATTGGGCCCCATTGTTGGTTTCATTGGGAAGACTGTGCCCCCATCATTGGTGTCATTGAGCCTCATTGTTGGTGTCATTGGGAGGAATTGGCCCCATCATTGGGGTCATTGGGAGGAATACAGCCCCATCGTTGGTGTCATTGGGAGGAATTGGGCCCCATTGTTGGTCTCATTGGGAAGACTGTGCCCCCATCATTGGTGTCATTGAGCCTCATTGTTGGTGTCATTGGGAGGAATTGGGCCCCATAGTTGGGGTCATTGGGAGGAATACAGCCCCATCGTTGCTGTCATTGGGAGGAATTGGGCCCCATCATTGGGGTCATTGGGAGGAATACAGCCCCATCGTTGGTGTCATTGGGAGGAATAGTGCCCCATCATTGATGGTATCATTGTGAGGAATTGTGCCCCATTGTTTGGGTCATTTGGAGGAAATGTGCCCTATCATTGGTCTTATTAGCCCCATTGTTGGTCACATTGGGAGGGACTGTGCCCCATCATTGGTGTCATTGGTCCCCATTGTTGGTGTCATTGGGAAGAAATGTACACCTTTGTTGGTGTCAGATGGGGGGAAATGTGCTACATTGCTTGTGTCAGTGAGTGAAATGTTGCCCCAAGGGCCAGATAAAAGCAAGCAAGGGCTACATCTGTCCCCCAGGCTGCAGTTTGGAGACCACTGTCCTATAGCATCAAATTGGATTGCATCTGTCAGTAAACTGGCAGAAGCCGAACTACCCATTGACATCCTGCTGGAATATGGTTTCCGCTGGCAGGAGACCCCTTGCCTTCTGTCCTTAGGAAAAAATAATGGGTTGTTTCCAGGTTTAGGGCTTACATATAACAGGGTATATCAAGGGGGTATCATGGGTATTCAGCATAGTAGTTTAAAGGGACTCTGAGACTTTGCACACTCAGGGTCCCTTTAAAGAGGAAACTCCTCCTACAAGCTTTAACCAGACACTGATAGAAGTCACAAGACTGCTATATACTGCTGATGAGAAAAGGTATTTAGCAGTTTATATTTACTAAAATAATTGCATTTCCACGTTCTGTGTACTGTGGGAGACCAGATATAGTGAATGCAGGCTCCTGGGTTTAGTAACACTTTAATGCCAGGGAGGCAGCGTGGCTTTTGTATCATGTGACCACTTTGATTGGCTCTCCCAGCCCCCAATCAGAAGCCTTCACCGATAGCTGTCGGTGACAGCTCAGTCAGTGTGCTGGGAACACACAAACTCATTCCGCCATATATGTCATGTTGTAAGGCGCTGCGCAAACTGTTGGCGCTATATAAATTCTGTATAATAATAGTGTGGCGGCTGGATGTTGAAGACCACCTTTCTTGCTGCCGCACATAAGCAGGGGGTGCAGATGAGAGAGAGTCTATTTTATGGGAAGAGGTCCACTTTAAAGCTCCACCCTCCTTGACCCACTTACACTTGCCTTCGCTGCACTTTTCCTGCTGCTAGATACCCAGTACTTCCGGGTATGTAGGATCACATGACCTTCTCCCAGCATGCAATGTTCTTCCGACACTTCACTACAGTTATAAGCAGAGGAAAGGTGGAAATCAATATTTTGCATTAGAAAAAGGTAATGAACTAATAATGTAAACTTTTTATAGATTTTGTTTTTAAATAAATTTGCACCTTGAATGTTCTTTTATTGAAAACCGAGAGATCTGCATATAATGAACATCCTTACCTTCACACTAAAGGCTGCTTAGATCCCGTATGTCGCAGACATTTTATCTAAATAATCTTGTTTTATTTTTATTGTATTTTTTTAGTGAGTTGGTTGTTTGCAGTTGTCCTTACTCATACACGCACAGGTCCTTCACCGATCTTTCTCATGTATGTCTGTTCAGTAGAAGCGTCCTAGAGGAGATATAAGGTAGGCTGCCCTCAGATGTGAAACGGCAGGTAGAAGATTCGGCTGCCATGTGGTCGTTCCTATTTGGCTTATTGTGAATGTTTTTGCGTTCAGTAGAAACCCCGTGCTAGCACCTCAGGGGAACAATGGTGATCAGCTGGAAATTTCCATTTCCTATGATCACTTCTTCCACCAAGAGCAGAGAGCTGGGGAGTATCTGAAGTGCTCACTACTCCAGGTTTTGGATACAGCAGGGAAGGGTTGGAGCCACTGTTGTTTCTTTTTTTTTTTTTTTTGAAACTAGTGTCCTGATTGGGGTGATTTTCCAGGAAGTGATGGGAAATCTCTCCAAAAATGAGGAAGGTTTATATCAGGGGTCTCCAAACAAGGGGCCAGTTTACTGTCCTTCAGACTTTAGCGGGGCTGCACTGAAGCCAATGGAAGTAGATAATGCACCAGGCTTGGTGGTCAGTGGGGAAAAAACTAATTACACAGCACCCCTGTGTATAGGAGGAGAAATATTGCCCCATCATTGGTGTCAGTGGGAGGAATAGTGCCCCCATCATTGGTGTCAGTGGGAGGAATAGTGCCCCCATCATTGATGTCAGTGGGAGGAATAGTGCCCCCATCGTTGATGTCAGTGGGAGGAATAGTGCCCCCATCGTTGGTGTCAGTGGGAGGAATAGTGCCCCCATCGTTGGTGTCAGTGGGAGGAATAGTGCCCCCATCGTTGGTGTCAGTGGGAGGAATAGTGCCCCCATCGTTGGTGTCAGTGGGAGGAATAGTGCCCCCATCATTGGTGTCAGTGAGAGGAATAGTGCCCCCATCGTTGGTGTCAGTGGGAGGAATAGTGCCCCCATCGTTGGTGTCAGTGGGAGGAATAGTGCGCCCATCATTGGTGTCAGTGAGAGGAATAGTGCCCCCATCATTGGTGTCAGTGGGAGGAATAGTGAACCCATCATTGGTGTCAGTGGGAGGAATAGTGCCCCCATCATTGGTGTCAGTGGGAGGCATAGTGAACCCATCATTGGTGTCAATGGGAGGAATAGTGCCCCCATCATTGGTGTCAGTGGGAGGAATAGTGCCCCCATCATTGGTGTCAGTGGGAGGAATAGTGCCCCCATCATTGGTGTCAGTGGGAGGAATAGTGCCCCCATCATTGGTGTCAGTGGGAGGAATAGTGTCCCCATTATTGGTATTAGTGGGAGGAATAGTGCCCCATCAATAGTATCAGAGAAAAAATGTATGCTCCATGATTGGTGTCGGTGGGAGGAATAGTGTCCCATCATTGGTGACAGTGGGAAGAATAGTGTCCCATCATTGGTCTCAGTGGGAGGAATACTACCCCATCATTGGTGTCAGTGGGAGGAATACTATCCCATCATTGGTGTCAGTGGGAGGAATACTATCCCATCATTGGTGTCAGTGGGAGGAATACTACCCCATCATTGGTGTCAGTGGGAGGAATACTATCCCATTGTTGGTGTCAGAGGGAGGAGTTTCCCGTAGTCCACAGTTTGGAGGCCACTGGTTTAGAACATCCAACAGTGCTTTATTGCTGTGTGTGCTTTCCTGGCCTTGGTGAAAACAGCTCACTCCAATTCTTGGATGGGTGTCACAAAGACAGAAAGTAAGAGAAAAATCTCCCCAATCCAAAAAAAAAAATGGGATAAAGTAAGACTTTAAAGCCTACAAACATAATTGTTCTCTGGTGCAACCATAACAGGTAAGATTGGACAACCGTTGTCTCACGTCTTGAGGCCCTTTAAGACATAAATCCCCACACTGGCACCATGCAGACGGCTGGCAGCCAATGACGTTAATCCGGGTTCCTCAGACAGATGGTTAGGTGGATGCTGGAACTGTGCTGCATTGTAAACCATTGCACCCTTCATGTAGTCGGCCATTTTGCTGCTTTGTACTGTGAATGCACATTGTTGTTGAATGTCTCCATTGTCACACGGCACTTGCTTGCTCCTCAATCCGCTCTTCGTCCTCCCCACCCCGTGCATGGTTTGCTCTTGCGTACATTGAAGCCTGGAGGTGCGACGTTACAGGGAGGTGGCCCTCCTCCTCGGCCTTACACGAAGAAGCCATATACGCTGTGAATTTTCTATGCCGCTACGCTGCAGTGTGCTGGCTACTTCCCATCCAGGAATAAGAAGCAGGAGGGAGATGTATTTATTTGTACTTTTGTCTATTGGTGAATGTAAATCTAAATAAAATCTCTTTACTGCAAGCCCTGCGTTCTCTTTATTTCAGGACCAATGATTTAGATTTTTTTAGGGGATCGCCATCCCTATTTTAACGACTGCAAATGGTAAAGTCCAGCTTCAGCTAATAACTACAATTAACCAAGAATCATTACTAATAAAAACCGTGCAATCAACAAATTAAACAAAAATTATGCCACGCTAAAGGTATCGTGATACAAAACACATCAATAAAGCAAAAAAATATTTTTGCAACAAAAAGTATAAGTCAGTTTTAATTGTGCAAAGATGAAGACAACAGTCCAGATCAGAAAATGCGTAGGGTATAGTAGTAGCGAAGGTATCAGAAAGCTTCTATGGTCACCACGTGGGCCATCACCAGTAGTTGGGTGGACCCTTACCAGAATCTATGGACTCTATTACGGAGTCAGATTGGCCTGCAAACAGTATCTTAGTGTTCGATGCCAAGACCCAGGTAATTAAATCAGATCTTCACCATATCTCCGATTTCCCAATGGTATATTGGATATACGGTGCCTTGAAAAAGTATTCATGACCCTTGAAATTTTCCACATTTTGTCATGTTGCAACCAAAAACAAAAAATTTATTGGGATTTTATGTGATAGACCAACACAACTTGGCACATTGTGAAGGAAAATGATAAATGGTTTTCAAAATTTTTTACAAATATCTGAAAAGTGTGCCGTGCATTTGTATTCAGCCCCTTTTACTCCGATACCCCTAACTAAAATCTAGTGGAATCAATTGCTTTCAGAAGCCACCAAATTGGTAAATAGAGTCCATCTGTGTGTAATTTAATCTCAGTATAAATACAGCTGTTCTGTGAAGCCCTCAGAGGTTTGTTAGAGAGCCTTCATGAACAAACAGCATCTTGAAGACCAAGGAACACACCAGACAGGTCAGGGATAAAGTTGTGGAGAAGATTAAAGCAGGGTTAGGTTATAAAAAATATCCCAAGCTTTGAACATCCCACGGAGCACTGTTCAATCCATCATCCGAAAAAGGAAAGACTATGGCACAACTGCAAACCTACAAAGACATGGCCGTCCACCTAAACTGACAGGCCGGGCAAGGAGAGCATTCATCAGAGAAGCAGCCAAGAGGTCCATTGTAACTCTGGAGGAGCTGCAGAGTGTAAGGGCTTACCTTGGTTGGACTCCATATTGCAGAGTTGTATGCTCACCCTTGCAAATACACACATCCAACGGTAACAAGGTAAGAAGTTACTTGAGCTGTGAATCTGTGCACGGGGGCTTAACAGGAATTTGCCAAGGGATAGTAAAGCTGTAGTCTGGGATTCCAGAAGTCAGGAAAAACGATAAACAGAGCCAGAGTCTGAAGCCGGAGTCAGTCTTTGAACACTGCAACAGAAAACAGGAACACTTGGCAAAACATGAGACACAGGAACCTTTGGCAATGATAGAGACAACGAACTGACCAAGCCCTCAGAGTGAGGCAGTGTTATATACCCAGCTGATAGGTAACCTGCTTCAGCTGATCCAGGAGTGACAAGTACTGATTGCAAGGAAAGATCCAGAGTATGGCCCTAGTATTTTTATGCAGAACTAGGCAAGCTGGAAAGCAGGCTGAATAAGGAACTGAGGTGTGGCTCAGAGGCAAAGAAACAGGAGCACTAAACGGGTAGTCATGAGTTCAATGCCTCCTTGAGCCACTTGGGGCGTGACCACGCCTGGCCATCTGCAGGGCACGGTAGGGACCGTGACACAGAGATCCACAGCTCAGCTGGAAGAATCTGTCCACAGGACAACTATTAGTCCTGCACTCCACAAATCTGGTCTTTATGGAAGAGTGGCAAGAAGAAAGCAATTGTTGAAAAAAAGCCATAGGAAGTCCCATGGGGGACACAGCAAACGTGTGGAAGAAGGTGCTCTGGTCAGACGAGACCAAAATTGAACTTTCTGGCCATAGCAAAATGCTATGTGTGGCGGAAAACTAACACGGCACATCACCCTGAACACACCATCCCCACCGTGAAACATGGTGGTGGCAGCATCATGTGGTGGGTCTGATTCTGCAAAAGACTTGAGACTGGGACGGAGGATCACCTTCCAGCAGGACAACGACCCTAAATATACAGCCAGAGCTACAATGGAATGGATTAGATCAAAGCATATTCATGTGTTAGAATGGCCCAGTCAAAGTCCAGACCTAAATCCAATTGAGAATCTGTGGTAAGACTTATCTGACAGAGCTTGAGCTATTTTGCAAAGAAGAATGGACAAAAATTTCACTCTCTAGATGTGCAAAGCTGGTAGAGACATTCCCAAAAAGACTTGCAGCTGTAATTGCAGAGAAAGGTGGTTCTACAAATTATTGACTCGGGGGGGGGGGGGGGGGGGGCTGAATACAAATATACCCCACACTGTTCACATATTTATTTGTAAAACATTTTGAAAACCATTTATCATTTTCCTTTCACTTCACAATTATGTGTCACTTTGTGTTGGTCTATCAAAAAAAAATCCAATAAAATACATTTACGTTTTTGGTTTTAACATGAAACAATGTGAAAAATTTCAAGGGGTTTGAATAGTTTTTAAAGACACTGTATATGGCAATGATGATTGTAACGAGCCCCTTTGCTCGCTCAGTTCCACTCTCCCGACACTCCTCTGCAGCTATAGAATCAGACTGCAGATCGCAACATCTGATGGTTCGGTCATCCGATGCTCCAGGACTAGAACTACAGCTATGTGCCGTTCTAATCCAGTTGTGTAGCTCAGAACAAACACCAGGCAGGCTGTATGTAAGTTCAACCAGGAATCTCTCTTTATTGACAGGAATACAGTCTCTTTTATACAATAAAAGAGGAGGTGCAGACCTCCTGCTCATATTACTCTAACAATACAGCTGTAACCTAATTAACATGAGCTAATTAACTAATCCCTTTAGACAGCCTAGATGACTCAGACATGACCTTTTAGGCCAGACTGGCCGTCTTGTAGCTCAGAAAACCCAATCAACATTATCACAATAGCAGAGTTAATTAACACAAACAACAATGGGGATCTAATGACTCTTAGATCCCATACTAGAGACTTATTTACAATACACATTCTAGCAGGCAACAGACAGACAGGTGTCTGGAATTGACATCAGCATCTCCTAACAGTATTTGTCCCAGCATTATATTAGCATTTCTAATATGGCAAATCCAGGGTCCCCAGAGTCTGTGTGTCCTGGGGGACCAGGACCCGAATCCACAGTAATACCACCTTAAGGGTCCCCAGGCATACAGCTCACAAAGAGCACCGTTCCCCCAAATGCCAGGGCCCACGATCGATCGGCAAGAGGCTAGCATTCAGTCCCCTCCAAAAGTCTCTCTCCCGGCTAGGTGTGTCACAATGATATTGCAGCATTCCTAAAGGACCCATAAAATCAAAATTGATATGCCAATATAGTGTGAATCCATAAAACACATTTATTAAAAGTAAAATGCAAGGCTACTCACGTGTAAGTCATAAAACAGTGCTGTGTGTACAAAACATTCCCAGGCAATGTAGAAAGCGATACCAGGTAACACAAAGATTCCATACAAGCATGGCGACATCACGTGTGTTAGCTCCGCCCAATGCGTTTAGTCATAACTGAGGTAATTGGGGGTAGGGTTGCCATCTCATCCCCTTAAACCTGAACACATATGAATTACACAGGTTCTGAGGCTAATTTAATGCAGATAAGGCACTATGTGAATTTAAATACCACCTTAATCAGCCACAGAACCTGTGTAATTAATATGTGTTCGGGTTTAAAGGTGGCAACCCTAATCTGGGGGCATTACTGCACCGCAAGTCACCACGCCAAATATATACTCTTACAGCAGGGGAAGTGACACCCTAATTGTCGATCAAAGAATTCTCAATGTGTCCCCAAAGATGGCCGACATGAGTGCCAAGCCTCATTCTGAGTCAAAAATTGCTGAACGGCCGGAAAATAACCCAGCATCGTTTTCATTTCCAAATGGCCAAATGGGATGTAACCAAGCCTCATTTTGGTTTACAAAATGGCCGATCGGCATCCAGTGTTGCATGCAAATCCCAGCCCGCTGACCAGGAGAGAAACATCTCTACACACAAAGGAGTCACCTGCTGAAAAATACAAAGGCATAATATAAAATCCTCAGTTAAAACAGACTTATAATATTTTTTTGTACCAAAAATATTTTTTTTGCTTTATTCATGTGTTTTGTATCGCGATCCCTTTAGTGCGGCCTAATTTTTGTTTAAAATCCAGCACTGCTAAAGATGTAGTCCAACATTTGTTAACAATTAAAAAAAATGCAACCATGTTAATAAAATAAATACATGTGCATTTACTATGTTTGCATTGAAGCCTGTAGAGCATTGCAACCACAATCTGGGCATTGTGGGTGCAATGCACAGATTCCTGTAGACTTTCCCACCGTGCTTCATGACACTTGTGATCCCTTAAAGTGGCTGTAAACCCTCACATATCCCCAGGGCAGTGATTGGTTTCAGGTGATACACAGAGTTTAAATAAATCCTCCTACGTTAGTTGTACCTGTTTTATCTGCAGTCTTCTCTTCTCTACATCGGTTCATAGTGCAGAATTTAAAAAGGTTGTCTTGAGTTGTCAGAAAGCAAGGGGTGGGGAGCTGAAATTCCATACTGCAGAGCTCAGTGAGGAGTTCTCGGAGAGCTGATTGGAGGGAAGGGACCCCCCCCCCCCTATACACCCAGCACACAGGAACAGAGCCGAGGCTGTCAATCACAAGATGTGTACTGGAGCTCCCTCTCGTCACCATATTTCTCTTGGTGTCAAGAAAAGTTGTCAGAAGTGATAGAATGCTGATAGCAAAGGAAAGAAGCACCAGACAGAAATGACACTTAGTGCTCTGGATTGAGACACGCATGTTTATTTTTAATGTCTGAGGTTTACAACCACTTTAAGATCTGCATGTCCCTCTGCTGCTACATGGGACTTGTAGTCTTCCTATTCACAGATCCATGCGCTAAATTTAAAAGAAAACAGAAGGTTGTAAGAAGAAGAGTCCCGTGATTCAGGTAAATGGCGGGGAGGGCGATTTGAAGGTGAGGGGGTTGGGGAAATTTGACCATGTTTCAAGTTAAACCCTAAATATGGGTGGAACATAAAACATGGACTTAAAGGCATAATCTGCTTTTTGCAGAAAAAAAATAAAATAATAATAATAGCGCCCATATTGATTAAAGTAGAGTTGTTGGTCATTCTTGTTTCAATGGAGTTAAGCCGGCCATAGATGGTTTGAATCTCTGCCAGTTCAGAAGGGACCAGCCGAGATTTGATCCATCTATGGGCAGGCTGATTGGTACCCAAGTTGATCCAATGGTCAACTTGGGTACAACTGGCATTTTGGATTGTTAGCATGCCATTATTGCCAACGGCAAAAGCAATAATCGGTGTTCTCCCGGCAGGGATGGCTCCCCGCACAATAGCTCAGCGGAAGGGATTTTTCCCATCAACACAGGTGTTGATGGGGGAATTGAGTGATTTGCATGGCTGCAGGAAAGAAAATCACATCATCTGTGACAGTAATGGCAAACCTTGGCACCCCAGATGTTTTGGAACTACATTTCCCATGATGCTCATGCACTCTGCAGTGTAGTTGAGCATCATGGGAAATGTAGTTCCAAAACATCTGGAGTGCCAAGGTTCGCCATCACTGTTCTAGGGTCTGCCTTATGCTGGCCATACACTTTATGAAAAATCGGCCAAAATTCGGTCATTTAGACAGTTTGTTCGTTTTTCAGCCAGTTAATGGGCACAAAATCGATAATCATTGGGACGTTTTTGAGCTGAAAAAACAGACACGTTTGGAAATTTTTTGCCAAACGAACGATAACTTGAAAGGCGTCACCTGTTGAAAAAAACCATAATATAAAAACCTCAGTTAAAACAGACTTATAATATTTTTTTCTCCCAAAAATATTTTTTTGCTTTATTGTTGTGTTTTGTATATATATATATATATTTTGCAGAGACCCTAGAGAAGTCATGGCGAACCTTGGCACCCCAGATGTTTTGGAACTACATTACCCATGATGCTCATGCACTCGGCAGTGTAAATGAGCATCACGGGAAATGTAGTTCCAAAACATCTGGGGTGCCAAGGTTCGCTATCACTGCCCTAGAGAATAAAATGGCGGTCGTTGAAATTTTTTATGTCACACGGTTTTTGCGCAGTGGTTTTTCAAATGCATTTTTTTTTAAATAAAATACACTTTAATGATTTAAAAAAAACAACATACAGAATACATTAATAATCCCAAAGGAAAATTGTTACGACACAGACACACTTAACAGAGACAACACAAGATCACAACAATAAACTGAACAAGATAATCTATACCCCAATTTTTTTTTTGTATAATATGAAAGACGATGTTACCTTGAGTAAATAGATAGAAAATCTATATTTCTTCCCCATAGAGGGGAAGAAAAAGGAAAGAAAGGTCAAGTAAATAGATACCTAACATGTCACGCTTTAAACTTGCACGCATTTGTTGAATGGCGCCAAACAACAGTACTTAAAAATATCCATAGGCGGCGCTTTAAAAATTTCTACAGGTTACCAATTTAGAGTTACAGAGGAGGTCTAGTGCTAGAATTATTGCTCTCACTCAGGTGTTTGTGGTGATACCTCACATCTGGTGCAAACACCCTTTACATATGTGGGCATGACCTACGTATGCATTCACTACTACGTGCGTGTACTGGGCATTTTAAAAAGAAAAAATGTTTTTTATTCATTTTATGAACTTTTTTTTTAATTTTTACCATTTACCATTACCATTTTTACCATTTTTGACCACTTTTATTGCTTTCGCAAGGAATGTAAACATCCCTTGTAACAATAAAGCATGATAGGTCCTCTTAATAGAGAGATCTGCAGTCTAAAACCAAAGATCCTGGAGGAAACCCACGGAAGCTCACGAATAACATGCGAACTCCATGTGCGTAGTGTCCTGGCCAGGATTCAGACCAGGGATCCCAGTGCTGCCAGGCTGAAGTGCTAACCACTGAGCTTTAATGCATGTGTGTGCATGTATACATGTTGTCAATAAGTTACAAAGTGTGTAAGGGGAACTGATTCTGTGCGATGCTGTAAACCCACTTCCATGCACACACATTCCTGTAAATGGAAGACACAGCTGTCAAGAGCCATGAACAGCCGTGCCAAATTCAAAAATACACTTGGCACTTCCGGGAGAAGGACCCGCCAGCTTAATAAACTGTAGTAGTGTAAGGCAGGGGAGACGTAAGAGGTCTAATGTTGAGGTTCTCAGAATTATTGAGACCAGGACCTGGGAAATTCTTCCAAAACCTTGTTTTCCCCAACAGCGAGAAACAAGTTTATTTTCAATACCGTATAGGAATACAAAATTGTACTAAAAAGGCTCTGGATTGGGCTGGGATTCTCTCTAAGGGGGGGGGGGGGAATTAGTAGACTCTACAGCAGACTTGGTGGCCTTGCAAGGCTGGGGTTTTCTCCTGGAGGCTGGGGGCTTTGCAAAAGCAAGGTAGGAGACTAGAGGGCACTGCAGGAGGTGGGGGGGGGGGGTCTGGAGGCTCTGCAGCAAGTTAGGGGGCTGGGTGGCACAGCACTGTGAAACACTATAGGAGGTTGTGAGGTACTATTGGGGGCTAGAACCTCTGCAGCAAGCCAGGGGTCACTGTAGAGGTTAGGGGCCGCTATGGATGTCTGAAGGCTCTGTAGCAAGATGGGGAGGGGGCTGCAGGGGACTAAGTGGCACTGTGGGAGACTGGAGGGCACAGCAGGAGGTTGAAGGCATTATGAGAGGCTGGAGGCTCTGCAGCAAGCAAATCGGCACAGTGGCACTGTGGGAGGTTGAGGGGCACTGCAGGCCACTTTAGGATGTTGGGTGGCACTGTGGGGGGCTGGAGGCTCTACAGCAAGCTAGGGGGCTGAGTAGCACTGTGGGAGACTGGAGGGCACTGCAGGAAGTTGGGGGGCACTGTTGGAGGTTGGCACACTATAGGGGGGCTAGAGACTCTGCAGCAAGATAGGGGGCACTGTGGGAGGGTGGGGTTTTGGAAGCTCTGTAGCAAGATGGGGGGAACTGGAGTGGCTGAGTGGCACTGTGGGAGACTGGAGGATATAGCAGGAGGTTGGGGGCACTGTGGGACACTGTAGGAGGTTAGGAGGCATTATGGGGGGCTGGGGGCACTGTGGGTGGTCAGTGGGCATTATGGAGGTCTGGAGGCTCTGCAGCAAGCTAGAGGGCACTGTGGGAGATTAGGTGGCATTATGGGGGTCTGGGGGTTCTGCAGCAAGCTAGGAGGCTTGGTGGCACTGTGGGCGGTGAAGGCTCAGAGCAATATGGGAGGTTGGGGGTCACGGTGGGGGCTTAGGGCACTTTGGGAGGTTAAGGGGCACAGCAGGCCACTTAAGGAGGTTGGGTGGCACTCTAGGGGTCTGGAGACTCTGCAAGTAAGGAGGCTAGTTGGCACAGTGGGGGACTGTTGGAGGTTGGGACACTATGGGGACTGGATGCTCTGCAGCAAGTTAGAGAGCATTATTAGAGAGCATTATGGAGGTCTGGAGGCTCTGCAGCTAGCTAAGGTGTACTGTGGGATGCTAGGGGGCATTATGGAGGTCTGAAGGCTCTGCAGCAAGCTAGAGGGAACTGTGGGAGGCTAGGGGGCATTATGGAGGTCTAGAGGCTCTGCAGCAAGCTAGGGGGCTTGGTGGCACTGTGGGTGGTCGAGGCTCAGTGTACTATGGGTAGTTGGGGGACACAGTGGGGGACTGAGGGCACTTTGGGAGGTTGAGGGGCACAGTATGCCACTTTAGGAGGTTGGGTGACATTTTTTTTTTTGGGGGGGGGGGTCTGGAGACTTTGCAACAGGTTAGGGGGCTGGTTGGCATAGTGGGAGACTGTGGGAGGTTGAGGGAACCATGGAAGCAGTGGGGGATTGGAAGCTCTACAGCAAGATAGGGGACACTGCAGTGGGCTGGATGGCACTGTGGAAGGTTGGGGTGCCATGTAGGGGCTGAGGGCTTTCAATAGACCTAGGGGCACTGTGGGAGGTTAGGAGCATTGTGGAGGTCTGGAGGCTCTGCAGCAAGCTTGGTGGCACTGTGGGAGGTTGGGGTCATAGTGTGGGCTGAGGGCACTTTTGGAGTTTGAGGGGCACAGCAGGCCACTTTAGGAGGTTGGGTGACACTCTGAGGGGTCTCTGTAACAAGTTAGGGGGCTGGTTGGCACGGTAGGAGATTGTTGGAGGTTGCGACACTATGGGGACTGGATGCTCTGCAGCAAGCTAGGGGACATGGTGGGAGGTTGAGGGTACCATGGAAGCGTGGGGGGAATTGGAAGCTCTGCAGCAAGAGAGGGGGACACTGCAGTGGGGTCGGTGACACTGTGGGAGATTGGGGTGCCACGTGGGGACTGAGGGCTCTCAATTGACCTAGGATCACAGTGGGAGGTTATGGGACATGATTAGGTGGCATTATGGGGGTCTGGGGGTTCTACAGCAAGCTAGGGGGCTTGGTGGCACTGTGGGTGGTGGAGGCTTAGATCACTATGGGAGTTTGGGGATCAAGGTGGGGGCTGAGGGCACTTTGGGAGGTTGAGGGGTACTGCAGGGCACTGTGGGAGGTTAGGGAGAATTATGGAGATCTGGAGGCTCTTCAGCAAGCTAGGGGACATTACAGAGGTCTGGAGGCTCTGCAGCAAGCAAGGAGGCATTATGAAGGTCTGGAGGCTCTGCAGCAAGCTAGGGGGTTTGGTGGCACTGTGGGTGGTTGAGGCTCAGCACACTATGGGAGGTTGAGGGTCACGGTGGGGGGGCTGAAGGCACTTTGGGAGGTTGAGGGATACTGCAGGGCACTGTAGGAGGTTAGGGAGCATTGTGGAGGTCTGGAGGCTCTTTGTCAAGCTAGGGGGCATTACGGATGTTTGGAGGCTCTGCAGCAAGCTAGGGGGTTTGGTGGCACTGTGGGTGGTTGAGGTTCAGCGCACTATGGGAGGTTGGGGGGGCACGGTGGGGGGGGGGGGCTGGGGGCACTTTGGGTGGTTGAGAGGCACAGCAGGCCACTTTAGGAGGTTGAGTGATACTCTGGGGAGAGGGGTCTGGAGACTCTGCAACAAGTTAGGGGGGCTGGTTGGCACAGTGTGAGGTTAGAGGACATTATGAAGGGCTGGGGCCTCTGCAGCAAGCTAGGGGACACTGTGAGAGGTTGAGGGAACCATGAAAGTGGTGGGGATGTTGGAAGCTCTGCAGCAAGGGAGGGGACACTGCAGTGGGCTGGGTGGCGTTGTGGGAGGTTGGGGTGCCATGTAGGGTCTGAGGGCTCTCAATGGAACTAGGGGGCACCGTGGGAGGTTAGGGGGCATTATGGAGGTCTGGAAGCTCTGCAGCAAGCAAGGGGGCTTGGTGGCACAGTGGTTGGTGGAGGCTCAGAACACTATGGGAGGTTGGGGGGGGGGTGTCACAGTGGGGGCTGATAGCACATTGGGTGGTTGAGGGGTACTGTGGGGCACTGCGAGAGGTTAGGGGATCCGAGGAGGAGGAGGGAAGCCATGGCTCGGTGGTTGAGAACCACGGGTCTAATGGACCTCTGATGTCTCATCAAAGAGAACCTGTTGCAACATAAGGCCTATCGCAGATCATGTGATAGCAATGAGGGTGGGTGAAAAAGTTTATAAAATGAAAGTTGCCCCCGATCACTGACACCCCACACAAAGGTGATCATGCATGTTGGGGGCCTAATTAGCACATTGCCATGTTTGACATCTATTGGCTCGCCATAACCTCATCTTGTAGATATACTGAACACTGTATAGTGGATTTGCACTAAAATTGAGTCTATTATATATTCTTTTTATTAAAATAAATGTTGATAACAGTTGGGAAAACATTATGCAACATAAAAACGTCCACCTGCCACCATATCATTCCATACCTCCCAACTTTCTGAGATGGGAATGAGGGACACCTATCAGCAAAAGTATGCAGGCATATGACACGCCCCCTGCCACGCCCCCTTAAAGGAGACTTGTACAAAAAAAAATAAGATTGGTTAAACCCACAAGTGCTTTTTACCACTACTTTTCCTTTATATTGGCTTTTAAAATTTACAAATGCAGCAATTTAGAAATCAGATGAAAGGTTTAGTACTGGGAAACAGTTTTTGATAGATAAAAAGTGCATTTTATATACAATTATACAGATTACACCAAAATGGGGGACAAATGAGGAGGAATGAGGGACAGAGGGACATTGCTCCAAATCAGGGACAGTCCCTCGAAATCAGGGGCAGTTTGGAGGTGTGGCGTTCCCCGGGGCTTCTGCTTTCATAGAATTGAATCATTATTTGTTTGGTTTTTTTAATAATTTTCTACCAAATAAATCTGCAATTGTTAAAAAAAAAAAAAAAAAATCATGTGACGTCACCAGCCCTGGCTGCGTGCGAAGCATGCCGGGAGTTGTAGTCCCTCCCCCTAGTGCAGAGCCTCACCAATCCGCGCTCTCCCCAGCCCAGCCATACATGGAGAAGGAGGGCGTGGCTGGCGCCTTCGCTTTTTTCCCCGCCCACCGATGCGCATTCCGCTGCCGACGTCAAAGCTTTTGGTGGGCGTCGCCTTTCCTCGCGAGAACCCGATCTCCGATGCCCCCGTCCCGCCAATCCCCGGCCGCCATCCTCTGTCACGTGTCTTCCGAGGTGGGGCGGAAGTGTATTGTGGGGAGTGTGGTTCCGGTGCGTAAGAGCTGCCCGGGGACCCCGGAGAGGACTACAACTCCCAGCGTTACCCCATTTCCCGCCTTTCCGTCTGACCCCCCTTGCCAGAGAAACCCCCCATATCCCCTCCCCCCACCGGGAGAACCGACTGCACACCCCGATCATGAGGGACAAACAGAAGAGGCGGAGGGAGCGCACGTGGGCCGAGGCCGCCAAGATGGTACCAAATACGGGGGAGGGGGACTGTACCATGTACACCGGGGGAGGGGGGAGACGGGTGTATAGAGCGATGTGTGAGGGGGGAGGATGTGCGGTACAATGAAGGGGGAGGTGTCTGTATACACTGTAATGTGGAGGGGGGGGGGGGGGGCTCTATACCGTGTAGTGTAATGGAGGGGGGGGGGTATACTATTATTATTCAAGATTTATATAGCCAACAGTATATGTGTATATATAGAGAGAGAGAGAGAGAGAGAGAGAGAGAGAGAGACTGCAGGAGAGAGAGAGAGAGAGAGAGAGACTGCAGGAGAGAGAGAGAGTGCCAACACAGGTGAGAGAGAGTGTGCCTGCAGGAGAGAGAGAATGCCAACACAGGAGAGAGAGAGAGTGTGCCAACACAGGAGGGAGAGAGAGTGCCTGCAGGAGAGAGAGAGAATGCCAACACAGATGAGAGAGAGAGTGCCTGCAGGAGAGAGAGAATGCCAACACAGATGAGAGAGAGAGAGTGCCTGCAGGAGAGAGAGAGAGTGCCAACACAGGAGGGAGAGAGAGTGCCTGCAGGAGAGAGTGTGCCAACACAGGAGAGAGAGAGAGTGTGCCAACACAGGAGAGAGAGAGTGCCTGCAGGAGAGAGAGAGTGTGCCAACACAGGGGAGAGAGAGAGTGCCTGCAGGAGAGAGAGTGCCAACACAGGAGAGAGAGAGTGCCTGCAGGAGAGTGCCAACACAGGGGAGAGAGTGCCAACACAGGGGAGAGAGTGCCAACACAGGGGAGAGAGTGCCAACACGGGAGAGAGAGAGAGAGAGCCAACACGGGAGAGAGAGAGAGAGCCAACACGAGAGAGAGAGCCAACACAGGAGGGAGCGAGAGAGTGCCGACACAGGAGGGAGCGAGAGAGTGCCGACACAGGAGGGAGCGAGAGAGTGCCGACACAGGAGGGAGCGAGAGAGTGCCGACACAGGAGGGAGCGAGAGAGTGCCGACACAGGAGGGAGCGAGAGAGTGCCGACACAGGAGCGAGAGAGTGCCGACACAGGAGCGAGAGAGTGCCGACACAGGAGCGAGAGAGTGCCGACACAGGAGAGAGGGAGCCTGTAGGAGAGAGAATGCCAACACAGGAGAGAGAGTGCCAACACAGGAGAGAGAGAGAGTGCCAACACAGGGGAGAGAGAGTGCCAACACAGGGGAGAGAGAGTGTGCCTGCAGGAGAGCCAACACAGGAGAGAGAGAGATTATGCCAACACAGGAGAGAGAGAGATTATGCCAACACAGGAGAGAGATTATGCCAACACGAGAGAGAGTGCCTGCAGGAGAGAGAGGGTGCCAACACGGGAGAGAGTGCCAACACGGGAGAGAGTGCCTGCAGGAGAGAGAGAGAGTGCCTGCAGGAGAGAGGGTGCCAACACAGGAGAGAGAGAGTGCCAACACAGGAGAGAGAGAGTGCCAACACAGGAGAGAGAGAGTGCCAACACAGGAGAGAGAGAGTGCCAACACAGGAGAGAGAGAGTGCCAACACAGGAGGGAGAGAGTGCCAACACGGGAGAGAGTGCCAACACGGGAGAGAGAGTGTGCCTGCAGGAGAGAGAATGCCAACACAGGAGAGAGAGAATGCCAACACGAGAGAATGCCAACACAGGAGAGAGAGTGCACAAGAGAGAGAGAGAGATCGCTAACACGACAGAGCATGTAGGGGGAGGGGTCTATACGGTACGTAGTCTAATGGAGGGCGGGTGTTTTTATTATTATTCAGGATTTATATGGCCAACAGTATCGCAAAACTGAGTGCACCCCTCCCATTTTTGTAAATCTTTTCTTCTATCTTTTCATGTGACAACACTGAAGAAATGACACTTTGCTACAATGTAAAGTAGTGAGTGTACAGCTTGTATAACAGTGTAATTTTGCCGTCCCCTCAAAATAACTCAACACACAGCCATTAATGTCTAAACTGCTGGCAACAAAAGTGAGTACACCCCTAAGTGAAAATGTACAAATTGGGTCCAAGGTGTCAATAATTAGTTTTGGCCACCATTTTTGGTTTGTTGATGCCCTACAGATGATCAATAGGGTTTAGGTCTGGAGACATGCTTGGCCAGTCCATCACCTTTATCCTCAGCTTCTTTAGCAAGGCAGTGGTGGTCTTGGAGGTGTGTTTGGGGTCGTTATGTTGGAATACTGCCCTGTGGCCCAGTCTCTGAAGGGAGGGGATCATGCTCTGCTTCAGTATGTCACAGTACATGTTGGCATTCATGGTTCCCTCAATGAACTGTAGCTCCCCAGTGCCGGCAGCACTCATGCAGCCCCAGACCATGACACTCCCACCACCACGCTTGACTGTAGACAAGACACACTTGTCTTTGTCCTCCTCGTCTGGTTGCCCCCAAACACGCTTGACATCATCTGAACCAAATAAGTTTATCTTGATCTCATCAGACCACAGGACACGGTTCCAGTAATCCATGTCCTTAGTCTGCTTGTCTTCAGCAAACTGTTTGCGGGTTTTCTTGTGCATCATCTTTAGAAGAGGCTTCCTTCTGGGATGACAGCCATGCAGACCAATTTAATGCAGTGTGCGGCGTATGGTCTGAGCACTGACAGGCTGACCCCCCCTCTTCAATCTCTGCAGCAATGCTGGCAGCACTCATACATCTATTTCCCAAAGACAACCTCTGGATATGACGCTGAGCGTGTGCACTCAACTTCTTTGGTCCACCATGGTGAGGCCTGTTCTGAGTGGAACCTGTCCTGTTAAACCGCTGTATGGTCTTGGCCACCGTGCTGCAGCTCAGTTTCAGGGTCTTGGCAATCTTCTTATAGCCTAGGCCATCTTTATGTAGAGCAACAATTCTTTTTTCAGATCCTCAGAGAGTCCTTTGCCATGAGGTGACATGTTGAACTTCCAGTGACCAGTATGAGAGAGTGAGAGCGATAACACCAAATTTAACAAACCTGCTCCTCATTCTCAACTGAGACCTTGTAACACTAACGAGGGAAAAAGTATTTGATCCCCTGCTGATTTTGTACGTTTGCCCACCGACAAAGAAATGATCAGTTTATAATTTTAATGATGGGTTTATTTTAACAGTGAGAGACAGAATAACAAAAAGATCCAGAAAAACCTTTTCAAAAAAATGTATAAGTTGATTTGCATTTTAATGAGTGAAATAAGTATTTGATCCCCTATCAATCAGCAAGATTTCTGGCTCCCAGATGTCTTCTATACAGGTAACAAGCTGAGATTAGGAGCACTCACCTAAAGGGAGTGCTCCTAATCACAGCTTATCTATACAAAAAGACACCTGTCCACAGAAGCTTCCAATCTCTCCACCATGGCCAAGACCAAAGAGCTGTCCAAGGAAGTCAGGGACAAGATCGTAGACCTACACAAGGTTGGAATGGGCTACAAGACCATCGCCAAACAGCTTGGTGAGAGGGTGACAACAGTTGGTGCGATTGTTCGCAATCGGAAGGAACCAAAAATAACTCAATCTCCCTCGGTCTGGGGCTTCATGGAAGATCTCATGGAAGATCTCACCTATGTATGTATATATATATATCTATCTCTATCCCTCCCCATTACACCATACATAATACCCCCACTACGCTATATATACATCCTCCTCCAAATTATACTGGATTTATATATTGCCAACAGTCTGTGCAGTTCTTTACAATCTAAAGGAAGACCGTACCATTGCAGTACAATAGGATGCAAGAGGGCCCTGCTCATAGGAGCTTACAATCTAATAGGGAGAGGGCAAGCGGTACAAAAGGTAACAACTGGGGCATGAGCTGATGGGATGACTTAAAGTGGAAGTAAACCCTCCTATCGTTTTCAGCCAAGGAAGCTGTCATCTTGGCCTCTGTTTAATCTACAACTGCCATGATGCTGCACATGTGATCCGTTATGACACCAGCCATTGGATGGTTTGACAGTTTGGTTGAGAGCACAGCCAATGGGAGTGTTACATTTCCGGCACTTGCCGGAAAGTTAACTGTTTTATGGATGGGTTTACTTCCGCTTTAAGCATTCAGTTGCTAGTTGGAGGTGGCATAGGCTAACCTGCAGAGCGGCAAGTACCTCCAGTGAGGATGTGAAGGGACCTGTTGTAAACAGAAGTGGCCAGGTTAGGCCAGGACTGGGGGGGGGGAAGAGATTTTTATCATAAAGGTGGTCAGTAGCAGAATATAGAAGCAAAGGTTTAAAGTGGCAAAGGTTTCTATGAGTAATCCTTTTGATGCTTCAATGGATAGGTGGTTGAAGATGAGGATACTGTGAAACTGATGAGGTTGTGATCATATAGAGGAAAGTGGGTGGTGGTCAGGTTGCCAGGAATGCAGAGATGGGAGATTACCAGGTCAAGGGTGTTACCATCGGAGTGAGTGGAAGTTTGTGTCCATTGTGTTTGGGCAACTGATGATTAACAGGCATGCTAAAATCACTAAGAATAATAGCGGGTATTTCAGAGGAGAGAAAGTAGGGTAACCAGGCAGAGAAGTCATTGAAAAATACCTGCAATCTTTGGAGAAAACGGACAAATACAGTGGGTCTCAAAAGAGGAGAGGGAGGGGTAGGAAGGACTTGAAAGGTGCTCTGTGGGGTTAGAAAGAATCCAACTCCACCTTCTTTCCAGCCACTAGGTCTGAGGCCCCCATGGGAGATGGATGCAGGAGAAGCAGAGTCATATTCTTGAAGCTAGGTTTCAGTAATGGCAAGTAGAGATAATGAGAGATAAAAAGGTTGTGCAGAGATATGAGTTTGTTACAGAGCCCCCCGTTACACCCTACATACATTACTCCCATCCCAAAATGATGCTATCTATACACACACTCACATTACACTATATAAATCCCCCTCACATTACAACATACATACACCTCCCCACCCACATTAATATATATATATATATTACAAACATACAGTATCTCACGTGACACTGAAGAAATGACACTTTGCTACAATGTAAAGTAGTGAGTGTACAGCTTGTATAACAGTGTCAATTTGCTGTCCCCTCAAAATAACTCAACACAAAGCCATTAATGTCTAAACCGCTGGCAACAAAAGTGAGTACACCCCTAAGTGAAAATGTCCAAATTGGGCCCAATTAGCCATTTTCCTTCCCCAGTGTCATGTAACTCGTTAGTGTTACAAGGTCTCAGGTGTGTTAAATTTGGTGTTATAAGACAGAATACTGCGTTTTGCTCACAAGGTGTCCCTGGCCAACAAATACCAGGGGGGGGGGGGTTATAAACTCCTCACGTTGGTATAGGACTCCAGCCAAGTTGCACAAAATATACCCGCAGATCCCGAACAAATATTGGCGCTGTGGGGAATCGGTAGAGACCTGTAAAGTACCTGCTGTGGTAGGTAGTGTCCGAAGTGGAGCTTGTATGCTGAGGATTCAGACAAAAACGTATTCAGGCAGGTCAAGTCGGCAACAGATCAGGCAAAGCGGTACAAAATCTAAATCCAAAGAATGGTCAGGCAGGTGGGGGTCATACACGAGCTGGCGGTGAAGTACCGAATCAGCAGGCTGGAGAATGGTCAAAAATTCAGGCGGAGGTTCAATACACGGCGCTATCAATACACCCAGGGAGCAAGTCCAAACAAACGAGCACTGAGTAACGGGAAGTGCTGCTATTTAAGGGGCTGCTTAATTGTACATTGTCCACAGGTGGGGCTAGTGAGTCCAAGGCAATGCATCAAGCTGGGAGAACATTGTAATAATTCCAGAGCTCCTCAGTAAGACTGCAGCTGTGGGACCAGGAACATCTCGGTTTAAAGACACCCAGGTACATGATGGGACCCTACTACACATTTTTTTTTTGGAGTGTCCAAAATGAAATTAGCTTTTGGACCACCGTGAAATCTACTATTAAAACACTGACCAGAGTATCACTGGGAAAGAACCCGGCAGCTTACCTACTAAATGATACCCCTATGTCTATTAAGAAATATAAGAATTCTTTATTGGGGAATCTGCTTACAGCAGCTAAGACCTGTATTCCAGCCTTATGGAAAAGTGCATGTGCTCCTACCATTTCACATTGGAAAGTGAGAATCGCGGACATACAGGTTATGGAGATTCTCACATGAATATTGAAGGAGCAAGACTACAAAGGCTGGACGATCTGGGCTCCCTATTTTTCTATAGGGACCAGACGCTTTTGGCTTCACAGCCGCTGGAGCATCCCAGGAAGTGATCCAGTCAAAAGAGCTTTCCCAATCACCCTCTCTTCTCTTCCCCCATTGCCCCCGCCATTTTTATTTCCATTCTTTTCTACCTTTCTTTACCTGCTTCTTCCTAATTTTCCTCCATACGTTATTCTCCAGGGGTTTGGTCATTGTGCCTACCCTCTTCATGTGTTCCCTTTTTAAAAAAAAAATAAATGTCAAAATGTTTGGGGAATTTGTCAAAAACCATGGTCGGCCATTGGGGATTGTTAACACTGCAGAAGCTTGTCATCATATGCAAGAGGTGCTCCTAATTGTTGTGCTCTACCTGTATTATGTAACGCCATGGTCTTTTCTTCTGTTTTTGTCTCTGTACCTTTTTAATACTGTTGATTGCACATGGTTTTGTAAAATTCCTTGACCTATAAATAAAGAATTAAAAAAAAAAAAATTACTGGTCACTGGAAGTTCAACATGGCACCTCATGGCAAAGAACTCTCTGAGGATCTGAAAAAAAAGAATTGTTGTTCTACATAAAGATGGCCTAGGCCAGTGATGGCGAACCTTGACACCCCAGATGTTTTGGAACTACATTTCCCATGATGCTCAACTACACTGCAGAGTGCATCATGGGAAATGTAGTTCCAAAACATCTGGGGTGTCAAGGTTCACCATCACTGGCCTGGCCTAGGCTATAAGAAGATTGCCAAGACCCTGAAATTGAGCTGCAGCCCGGTGGCCAAGACCATACAGCGGTTTAACAGGACAGGTTCCACTCAGAACAGACCTCACCATGGTCCACCAAAGAAGTTGAGGTCACATGCTCAGCGTCATATCCAGAGGTTGTCTTTGGGAAATAGACGTATGAGTGCTGCCAGCAATGCTGCAGAGGTTGAAGGGGTGGGGGGTCATGTGGTTCAGATGGTGTCAATCGTGTGTGGCGGCAACCAGGTGAGAAGTACAAAGACAAATGTGTCTTGCCTACAGTCAAGCATGGTGGTGGGAGTGTCATGGTCTGGGGCTGCATGAGTGCTGCCGGCACTGGGGAGCTACAGTTCATTGAGTGCCAACATGTACTGTGACATACTGAAGCAGAGCATGATCCCCTCCCTTCGGAGACTGGGCCGCAGGGCAGTATTCCAACATAATGATCCCAAACTTAGGGGTGTACTCACTTTTGCCAGTGGTTTAGACATTAATGGCTGTGTGTTGAGTTATTTTGAGGGGACAGCAAATTTACACTGTTATACAAGCTGTACACTCACTACTTTACATTGTAGCAAAGTGTCATTTCTTCAGTGTTGTCACATGAAAAGATAGAAGAAAATATTTACAAAAATGTGAGGGGTGTACTCACTTTTGTGAGATACTGTGTGTATGTGTGTGTGTATATATATATATGCTATATGCACCCCTACATACATAACACTATGTACAGTATAACTCCCCCTCACATTAAACCATACATGCACTCGCCTACATTACACTATACTCACTTTACACATGTAGTGCAATATTCAAAGGTGAAGGGGGAGATGAGGAGGCATAGTGTCATATTAGTTAGTGGGAGGGTTTATAGTGTGTAAGATATATATGGTGTAATATTAATGGTTCAGAGGATAATCGCAGGGTGAGGAATTGTGCAGTATTGAAGATAGTTGGTTTGCAAAGCAGTTTTAGAAGGCTGATTTCTGATTGCAGCCATATCTATTCATTGGAATAGAAAAGTAACTAGCCTGTGTGTTTTTTTTTTTTTTTTTCCCCAGGTTTTGGAGAATTATTCAGACGCACCGATGACCCCAAAACAAATTCTGAATGTGATCGAGGCTGAGGGGCTTAAAGACACAAAGTGAGTTTATTGTTAGAATTCCTGGCATAAAGAAGAGTACCTGCCCCCAATCCCAACCTTAGTTCACCTCTTGGATAATAATATTCAAATAGTGACTCTCCAAGTCTGTATCTGCCTACGTTTTCTGTTGGCTCTCCTTGGACCAGTCTTTTGGGGCGATTAGAGAGCTGACGAGGAGCAGAATTTTTTTTTTTTTCTTTTTTATCTGGTGCATTCATTGCAGCACAATGTAGAAGTATACAGCTGTGTGCAGAGGGTTCATCCAGTTTTTTTTTTTTTTTAGTGTTAATGTGATCACACCCCTTTTAGCACCTGATAGATTATATACATGTACAAGCTATTGGGATCTGAGCACAGGTTTTTCTTGTTTCTGTTGTATTGCAGTTCAGTGGCCAGACCTAAACCGTAGCTCTCCCCCATTTTGTGTCTTTTTGCCCCAGGTTGGCATTGTGTCCACCGTAGCATTTGCAGTGGCAGAGTAGGACTGGCCATAAGAGGGATTACTTTGACGCAGTTGGCCAGCTTAAACATGTATAGCAATATGTGTGAACTAAATATCCCTATTTTTATTGCAAAGTTTGCTAGAAAGGCTATGTACTGTAGCAGTGTGCAGAGTTGGGGTCGACCGATATCGTGTTTTTTTTTTTTTTTTTTTCAGTGCCGATACCGATGCTTCTCAGGCTTACCGTTACCACTGGTTCGCCCAAGAAATGATCTGGCAGTGCAACCAGCTGCTTCCATAGGCAAAAGTTAACACTCTCTTTGATCGACTCTATGGTCTAGAAAGACCTGAGCGATTGGTCCAGGCTGGAAGAAAAAATAAAAAATTAAAGGGAAAGATCAACATTTTTTTATTTTTTTTTTTCCTTTCTGATCTTTTGCCTTGAAAGGTAAAGGAGATATTTGGGGTTTTTAGGACCCCATATCTCTTCATAAAGAGGACCTGTCATCCTTATTTCTATTACATTAGATGTTTGCATTCCTTGTAATAGGAATAAAAGTGATCCAAAAAAAAAAAAAAAACTTAAACTGTGTAAAAAAAAAAAAAATAAATAAAATAAAAAAGTTTTAAGGTGCCCCCATCCCTTCATGTTGGCGCGCAGAAGCAAACACGTCGTAAGTTGCGCATGCATGTGTAAACGGTATTTGAACCACACATGTGTGGTATCGCCGCGAACAAGAGCAAGAATTCCAGCCCTAGACCACCTCTCTAACTCTAAACTGGTAACCTGTAAAGGCATTTAAAGCGCCGCCTATGTAGATTTTCAAGTACCATAGATTGTCGCCATTTCACGAGCGTGCGCAATATTAAAGCGTGACATGTTTACTCTGTGTAACATCTTTCACATTATACAAAAAAATTGGGGTCACTATTTTGTTTTTCTTCTTTCTTGAAGAAAATATTGCGTTTGCTAAACCTCTGCGCAAATACAGTGGGATATAAAAAATTGCAACATTCGCCGCTATATTCCCTAGGGTCTGTGCTAAATAAAATGTATAGTATTTGGAGCTTAGAAGTAATTTTTTTGTAAAAAATAACATTTTTAACTTGTAAACAAAAGGTGCCAGAAAAAGCTTCAAGTGGATATAATTGTCATAATTACAAATCAAATGCGTGAAGCAAATTCATTATTTGCACATTTAATGTCCATGTCATGTCACTAATGTGTTGTGTTTTTTTTTTTTTTTTTTTCTTTCTTTTCTTTCCTATATAATATTCGTTGGCATCTACAGAAGGTAAGAACAGTTATAAGGAAAATGCTTCCTCCCCCCTCCTAACACCTATGCTGACTATCCTGTATAAAAAAACATGCATATACTTACCTATTTTTCAGCCTGCTCCGGTCATGTGATCCCTGGTGTCCACCAGTGGCGGCGGCTGCAGGAGAAACAATGGCTGGGAATTCCAGGAGCAAAGATGTCACCCATAGGATCTTATGTCCGAGCCTTTTGCGGCATTACCTCCTCTCCCCTGCAGCCGCCACTGGCTGACACAGCGGATCCAGATCACATGACCGGACCAGAGCGGGCTGAAAATAGGTATATACATATTATTTACTCATGTTAGCCAGCATTGGTGTTAGGAGAGGGAGGGGATCTTTTTAAAACTAGTAAGTCTGGGATTCTACTTTAAGTGGATCATTAGTATACCCCCCCCCCCCCCGCATCCGCTGCTACCATGGGTCATTACATTTTTAATTATAACATCTTTGCCCTTCTGAAGCTTCCCTCCAACCACTTTGCATATTATTTTATATATACTGTGATTCTGGACTTGCCAAATACGCTGCAGAAATCTCCCTCCGCTGAGTCTGGCTGCATCCATTTTAACTGTGGGCAGCTGAAGCTGCTGCCTGTTCACTTCCTGGATTTGCACAGAGGCACACCTCCAGCTCTGCAGCTTTCATTGGCCCTCTTATGACTCATCCCCCCTCCCTTCCTGGCAAACTCTCAGGGGAGTGAGAGAGAGAGCTGTGCATGATGTCATAAGCCTAGGCTAATGACCAGAAACAGGAAGTGAGCTGTATAAGGTATATACTGGCAGAAAAAAAATGTTTTACTCTCAAGTTAAAACAACAACAAGGACAGAAGATTTAATAGATGGAAAGATGAAAAAAATGACTGAAGTTCCGCTTTAAGTGTCAGGAAGCCCTGAACCTATTTGGCTTCAGAAGTCACTGCTCCGGGATCTCATGGTGGCTGGTCATATGACCAATTGCCTAGATCAGGGATGGGGAACCTTGTCACCCCAAATGTTTTGGAACTACATTTCCCATGATTAAGGCTGGGAAAAAAATCGATTTGAATCGATTTGAATCGAGTTGAGAGGTCAAATCGATTCAAATCTTCTTCAAATCGATTTTTTTTTTTAACAGCACCGCGCCGGGCCTGAGGAGCTGCGGGCATGATTTTTCAGGCGAGGCCGCGGCGCTGTGCATGGGTGGGTGGGTGTGTAGGCGGGGTAATGGGCGAGGCTGTTGGTGGAACACTGCTGTGTATTGGAGGGCTGTGATATCAGAAGGAGGAGGGGGTGGGGGGATCACAGGGACATTCCCGGGCTGCAAAGAGAGAGAGAAGGGAGGGTGAGTCAGAGCTGCTTGTATGGTGTATTTCATGGGATACTGATAGCCATGTGATCACTGCCAGAAAGAATAATACCTCAGAGGAGAGAAGTCACATCCCATTCCATATATTCACCCTTCTTAAATTTCATTACACAGCACTGTGCTCAATATATGACAATACCCCCATATGACATCACACAGCAATGTGCTCATCACTGTATACTGACATGCTACATCACTGAATACTGACACACTACATCACTGAGTGATGTAGTGTGTCAGTATACGGTGATGTAGCGACGTGTCAGTATACGGTGATGTAGCGACGTGTCGGTATACGGTGATGTAGCGACGTGTCGGTATACGGTGATGTAGCGACGTGTCGGTATACGGTGATGTAGCCACGTGTCGGTATACGGTGATGTAGCCACGTGTCGGTATACGGTGATGTAGTGTCACCTGTCACCACCGAGCTTGCCTCAACCTGCTGTTGTTGATAGGTACATTTTCCTTGCAAAGAATGTTTAAAATGCACTTAAATTTTTTTTGAAATTTTGTTTGTTGATGCACTTTAAGATAATAATAAAAAAAAAAAAAATCGGATTCGAATCGTGAATCGAGTTTTTTTATAAAAAAATCGCAGATTTTTTTGGGGGGGAAAATCTCCCAGCCCTACCCATGATGCTCAACTACACTGCAGCGAGCATGAGCATCATGGGAAATGTAGTTACAGAACATCTGGGGTGCCAAGGTTCCCCATCACTGGCTTTGACAATGACGTGTTATCTTTGCTGGAGAAAAGTCTGACTTGCCAGATATTATTCCTCTTTAGGTGAACCTACCTTTCATTGCTCAGTGACAGTAGAATGCTGGGGCAATTGTTTCTGCAATGAACCTGTGGAATTGTTTTTTATGTTTGTGTGTTGTGTTTGTTTTTTTTATTATTATTATTCACCACCTTTATTGCTGAAGGAACTTATTTAGTAAGTGTGAAACGCTTCAGTGGCTTCTTTATTACATCCTGATTCAGGGAGTTAAAAAGTGATGAAGCCAAGGACAGCCAGGGAACTAGCATTTTCAGAAAATGTCACCGGTAACAACCTATTTTCACAGATTATATATTTTTTTTAAATCCCAGTGCATGGATGTGGCAAATTAATAATATTATTCATAATAATGACTTTTTATTTAATTATTGTTTATAATTAATATTATTATTTTGTGAACTGACTTAATTTTTATTGTACAGCGGATCGTCCCCGCTTGCCTGCTTGAATGCCATGCTACATTCTAACTCCAGAACCCGAGAGGCTCTTTTCTACAAGCTCCCCGGACGGATAAGTCTGTTCACAATGAAGGTGAGTGCGGTCTGTATGTAGCGCAGTTTTGCTGTGTTTGGCTGACGCATGCGCAGTAAGGGCCTATGATCATAGTGTGGTCACATGAGTGGAGGCACAGCGCTTGATACATGCCCCTACTGCGCAAGCGTCACCTGAGCACGGCACCAAGGGGTGTGTATATATTTAGTCCTGGCTGGGGGCATGTACGTCAATGTGGTTTCCAGGGACAATCGGACACTGACACTTTGCAGGAACTACAGACCCTAATACACTGATCAGTGCTAAAAATATGCACTTTCACTGTACTGACACTGGCTGAGAAGGGGTTAAACCTCTAGGGCGATCAAAGGGTTAACTGCGTGCCTAGCCAGTGGTTTTGTGTACTATGTGTGCTGCTTTTACTATGGGAAATGTATTGATTTTACTTTCTGCTTTGCAGCAACGCAAAATCCATCCCCCCTCCCTCCCCCCTCCTTTTTAGAACGGAGATCTGCCTTGTTTACCGACGATCGGTGGGTGCCGGAGGACATCTAGTTGCCCGTCATCCGCAGATTGGCTTCTGCTCAGATTAATCACCACAGAAGAGGCCAGCTGATGCCCGTGCAGGCGGACATGCAGAATATATATATATATATATATATATATATATATTTTTTTTTTTTTTGATTCTGAACAGGAGAGCCGCCCTGTAGCAGTAAATCTGCTATGCGGCGGTCCTGAAGTAATCAAGGACCAATAGGGAGATAAATCTTGTTATCCTGGCCATTAAGGGTTAGAGCTTACTGTAAAGAGGAAAGGAAGTCCTTTGCTGACACTATTGTACATCTTTCCTATCATAGAAGAATGCGGTGCAGTGGTCTCGTGTGCCATTGCCTGAAGATGGAGACACTGAAGACACAGCAGATGAAGAGAGCAGCCAATGGAACGAGACCAATACAGGAGCTGCAGGTAACCATACTGACGAGGGAAGCTACATGATCTCTTTATCTACATAGGCTCCATATATCCAGAACCTGACTGCCTCTTGTCTTCGCAGTGGAATCCTTTGGAAGCGCGTCCTCTTCCCAAGAGTCTAACGTCAGAGAAACCAGGTCCTTAGTGCAGGTAATGGCACTGTACCGGGAACGGGTGATATTTGGGGGGGGGGGGGGGGGGGGCAGTCTTTTCTCTGTGACCCTGAGGTGCTCATCCTTTAGGTCAATAAGCAGAAGAGAAGAAGTGGAGTTTTAATGCCTCGTGTCGTTTTGACGCCTCTGAAAGTCAATGGGGCCCATTTACCATCAACCTCTGGTAAGAATTTTCTATAATTCTGGTAAGAATTTGGCTACAAAGTATCCATCCTTTGGTATAGAAACGATTTTGTGGTTGGGCCCTCCTAAAGGGTAGAGCAGGGTTGCAGAGCTCCCTACTACATAAGAGAGAGAGAAGAGATTTCGGGGTTTATTAAATGTTTTTTCCAAAATGTTCTCCAGGGATAGAGGTACTATGGAAATCCCCTTTGATCATTAGTCCAGGTGGGTTGATTTTAGACATAGCAGCTGTCTTTTACAAATCAGGTACTTGCCACTGCCTGGGGTCCAGCGCGGTCTTCTGGTCTTAGCGCTGTGGGTCTCCAGCACAGTCATTATGTATACTGGAGCTGACTGTGACTTCCTAAGTAGTGCGCAGCCTTCTGGGACATGTGATGTGTCGCACGGGGCCTACCCCCCTAAGTCCGCATAATGCAGCTTCCTGTGATGGGGAGGCAACAAGGCTGCACTGCTCCTGAATTCAGAGCGGACTTGCCACGCTCCTGTAGGCTGTTGCCTGCTTGGGCTACCGTGGGGGTGAGGGGCGTGGCTATCAGCTTAATTCAATTTGGCAACTCAGTCTTGTGAACAGCAATCGGCCACACCTTGTGCCGCCCCCACTGACTCCTGATTTGGCTGCCCTGCCTCTGTTAATGAAACCCTCCCACTTTGAGCTGCAGTGTCCGGGAAGGGGGAGCATTAGAGACTCCTAGTAAGGAAGATTTGGCTCAGTCGGAGAAGGTAAAGGAATGTTTTGTTAAATGTATTAAGTCTTGTGTGTTACATAGTGACTGGACTTTAGAGTGTCATACAGAAGCCTTTATTTGTACTTGTTTCTGCTAGCTGATGATCTGTGTTATGTCTCCAGGCTTATCTGCCCGCCGTGTAGAGAGTGAATCCTCCAGTAACCGAAGCATAGGGGGCAATCTGACATTTCACAGGCGTGCAGCACTGAGTGGAAATTCCACACATCATCTCAGAAGTATGAAGACTTCCCCGGTTGCAGGTACAGCGGAAACTTTTATTGCTATTATGACATAAAGTTTTATTTTTTACAAAACTGTCTCTCCCACCACAATGAATCATGTAAAGAAATGAGTGCTTGCCTTAAAGGGACTCTTCTGTCTCGGCACAGGGCAAGTAAAGAAGAACAAAGAAGAAGAGATTGATTTTGAAACCCCGGGCTCTATTCTCGTCAACACAAACCTTCGCGCTCTGATCAACGTACGGACGTTTAATGCCCTCCCCCACAATCTTCAACAGCAGCTGCTGCTTTTGCTCCCAGATGTGGACAGACAGGTAACCTCATTGGCTCTTGAAAATGGACTTTTAAAGTGATTATATAGTCTCGTGTGTTATTTTTAATTAAAAAAAAAAAACAAACCTGTTATACTTACCTGCTTTGTGCAGTGGATTTGCTTAGAGCAGCCCAGATCCTCCTTTTCTCGGGTCCCTCTTCGGCTCTCCTGGCCCTTCCCTTCTGTTGGCTGTCCCCACAGCAAGCAGCTTGCTATGGGGACACCCGAGCCGAGTCACAGCTCCCTGTTTCCATTCAGACACGGAGCTGTGGCCCGGCCCCGCCCCTTTTCTATTTTCATTGGCTGACTGACTTTAATTGACAGCAACGGGAGCCAATGGTGCCGCGCTGCTTTCTCGGTCAATGAGAAAGGGTGCCCCGGACGGGTGAGATATTCCTATAACATTGCTGGAGCTCAGGTAAGAATTAGGGGGGCTGCTGCACACAGAAGGCTTTTTATCTTAATGCATAGAATGTATGAATGAAGATAAAAAAAAAAACTTCTACCTTTACAACCACTTTAACCCAGAACCCTTTTTTTTTTTTTTTTTTTTGTCCATTCTGCTGACTACTTAAAGGGGAGGTCAGCTTAATACATCAGTGTCCTCTACCTCCATAATAAATTGCAGCATTACGTTAAAGCCAAACTTCCAGGCTGTGCCCACATTGCACGGGTGAACAGCTTGTTTTGTCCAGGGGAGGGGAGAAAGCTGTTTACTCACCCAATCCTTCGCTCCAGCAGCAAACCATGCTTCCCCACGATCCAGCTGGTCTATGGGCGTGATGACTTCAGGAGCAGTCCACTGCACAAAACTGGGGGGGGGGGGCGCTCTTGTGCGGTAGGAGCCTCGGGGGGGGGGGGCGCTCTTGTGCGGTAGGAGCATCGGGGGGGGCGCTCTTGTGCGGTAGGAGCCTCGGGAGGGGGGGGCGCTCTTGTGCGGTAGGAGCCTCGGGAGGGGGGGGGCGCTCTTGTGCGGTAGGAGCCTGGGGGGGGGGGGGCGCTCTTGTGCGGTAGGAGCCTCGGGGGGGGCCTTTCTTGTGCGAGAGGCGGCATGTGCCTGGGGGGGGGCATTCTTGTGCGGGAGGTGGAAGAACCCTGGGGGCAGGGGGGGGGCTGCTCTTGTGCAGGAGGTGGCAAGAGCCTCGGTGGGCCGCTCTTGTGTGTGTGGGAGACGGCTGGAATCTCTGGGGAGGGGGGGGGGCTGCTCTTGTGTGTGCAGGAGGCGGCTGGAGCCTCCATGGGTGGGGGGGCTACTCTTGTGCGGGGAGGATTACATAGGTATATCACCACTCTCTACTCCATGGTTATGCAACCTGTTACCCTCCAGCTGTTGTGAAACGAAGTCCCATCATGCCTCTTTGAGAATCATGCTTGTGCCTGTCAGCCTTCCAATGCCTCATGGGACTTGTAGTTCTGCAACAGCTGGAGGGCCACAGGTTGAACATCCACTCTCTAATCCCTAGAGAAAAATAAGCAGTTGTGCAGTGCGGGCACAGTCCCACTGCATGGGAAACAAAAGTTGATACCTATACTACAGTTATCCCTGGCTCCTGCTCCAGGTCTCTGAGTGATGCTGATGTCGTCATCTGTCTTGCCAGCTTTGAAAATGAGTTTAGATGTCGTGCACAGGGGCGTCTTCTTGTGAAATTTTAAGATGCTTAGCATTTCCTGGGATCGCAGCAGAAGGATGGTGACGACTCCATCACCTGGGTGCTGCAAGAAGAAAGGCTTAGGAGAGGGAGGCTCGATGGCTGTTTTTTGGGAGGGGGGGCGAGCACTATATATTCCCTTGTTAACATCACTGTGTGTTTTCTTCCAGGTCACTTCAGACGGGCAGATGAAGATGAGTGGAAGTGCCCTGAATAATGAGTTCTTTGCCCACGCCTGTCAGAGATGGAGGGAGAGGCTGGCAGATGGTAGGCAACTTTCACACTCTGCTATAAAGATTTAGTGATTGCACATAAATGCCTTCCCATCGATCGCCCGCTACTCAGTTAAACCATCAGGAGTGACGGGAGGGATGAAGACCGCGTAATATGGGGCGGGGAAAATCTTTAGTCCTGTGTAAGCTCCATGTGACTGCACTGGGTACCTAAAGCAGCCAATCACCAGCGTGATCTCCTCCAGCGTGGTCTACACTTTCACACTGAGGCGCTTTTCAGGCGCTTTGATGCTAAAAAAAAGCGCCTGAAAAGCTCACGAAAACCTATTTCCATTAAAATCAATGAATGCTTTCACACTGGGGCAGTGCACTGGCAGGGCGGTGAAAAAAACCCCCTCTCCATTGAAATGAATGGAAAGTTTTTTAAAAGCGCCTCAAAAACTCTTCAAAAGCGCTCAGTGTTTTACTGGCAGTTTAGAAGCGCCTCAGTGTGAAAGGGGCCTTAGGAGCAGTGGGAAATGGGAGTTTGTCAATTGCTCTCTATACCTAGAAAGTACCATGAACAAAGTCTATCCCTCTTTAGTGTGTACTTGTCTCAATCCACAGCACAAAGTGCCATTACTATCTGCTGCCTTGTTCCTCTACTATCAGCATGAATCTCTTCTGAAGTTTTCCTAAAGCCAAAAGAAAAATGGTGACGGGGGAGAGAGCTCTAGCACACATCCTGTAATTGACAGCCTCAGCTCTTTTTTCCTGTGTGCTGCCATTTAGCTGTCAGAGTTCACTTCACTGAGCTCTTCAGATTGTGACTTCAGCTCTCCGCCCCTTTTTTCCTGAACTCTCAGACAAGCTTTAAAACTCAGCGCTTTGGCTGTAGAGAATACTGCAGATAAACGGGTACAACTTATGTAGGAGGATTTGTTTAATCTCCTGTGTATCACCTGAGGCCAGTCACTTCACTGGGTATATGGAAGGGTTTACAACCACTTTTAAACATGCAGCATGTCTGTATTCAAAGAACGCAACACACAGCAGCACGTCTTTTAAAAAACGTTGCGGATGTAATGGGTTACATCGCAGCGCGGGAGAACAACACACAACAACCTGCATGTTCTGTGCACTATAACGTGCACCCGCTGCAATGAACGGGGCCCCCCCAAGTCATTCAACACGTCTACAAGGAGCTGACAAGATTTCCATTGTCCTATGACAGTGATGGTGAACCTTGGCACCCCAGATGTTTTGGAACTACATTTCCCATGATGCTCATGCACTCTGTGAACATCATAGGAAATGTAGCTCCAAAACATCTGGGGTGCCAAGGTTCCCCATCACTGTCCTATGCTGAGGTGTCTGTAACTGTCTGTCTTTCCCTGCAGGTGAGTTTACGCCAGAGATGCAGCTCCGAATGAGACAAGAAATGGGCAAAGAAAAGAAAATAGAAGATTGGAAGGAGACGTTTTTTGAAGATTTTTACGGGCAGAAGTAAGTGGCTATATTGCATTGATCAGTTTCTGTTCTGTTTTCATTGTGCTGTGGAAGTTCCTGTACCTATTCATTAGATGACCATTTTTACTCCCCATTAGGTATATGGCACTGTGCGTTTAGAGAAATGGATTGATTAGTCTTGTGCAGTATCTGCTCACAGTATGAAAGATTTCACCAGTGTGTTTTGACACTTTAAGAGCCTCATTCTCAGTGATGTCACTGATCTCTAGTGAATGGATAGGCTGCATTCTCAGTGATGTCATAGGTCTCTAGTGAATGGATAGGCTGAATTCTCAGTGATGTCACTGCTCTCTAGTGAATGGATAGGCTGCATTCTCAGTGATGTCATAGGTCTCTAGTGAATGGATAGGCTGAATTCTCAGTGATGTCACTGCTCTCTAGTGAATGGATAGGCTGCATTCTCAGTGATGTCACTGCTCTCTAGTGAATGGATAGGCTGCATTCTCAGTGATGTCACTGCTCTCTAGTGAATGGATAGGCTGCATTCTCAGTGATGTCACCGGTCTCTAGTGAATGGATAGGCTGAATTCTCAGTGATGTCACTGGTCTCTAGTGAATGGATAGGCTGCATTCTCAGTGATGTCACTGGTCTCTAGTGAATGGATAGGCTGCATTCTCAGTGATGTCACTGCTCTCTAGTGATTGGATAGGCTGCATTCTCAGTGATGTCACTGGTCTCTAGTGAATGGATAGGCTGCATTCTCAGTGATGTCACTGGTCTCTAGTGAATGGATAGGCTTCATTCTCAGTGATGTCACTGGTCTCTAGTGAATGGGTAGGCTTCATTCTCAGTGATGTCACTGGTCTCTAGTGAATGGATAGGCTTCATTCTCAGTGATGTCACTGGTCTCTAGTGAATGGATAGGCTGTATTCTCAGTGATGTCACCGGTCTCTAGTGAATGGATAGGCTGTATTCTCAGTGATGTCACTGGTCTCATTCTCGGTGGTGTCATGGATAGGCTATTCTCCCATATGGTAAGTGCACACCGTTTTCTCAATTATTTTATATGAAATGTAACACGTTTGCCTGTATTTTGTAATTGTAGACTTGGACTGTCTGAGGACCCAGGTTCTGACCCAGAAGAGAAATGCAACCCTCCCGACTCCACAAGTGAAGCTCTGCAGAGGACCACCCCAGAGCCTATTCATGTTGAAGAATCCCTTCCAGATATTCGGGGAAGACTGCGGCGGAGCATGTACAGAAACCGAGAGAGACTCCAGAAGACCCTTCCAGTGGCTTCTAAAGCAAGAATTTCTTCTCCTCCACCGCCACCACCACCTCCTCCTCCTCCTCCCCCTCCCAAGAAAGCTGAGAATGTCGGCTCAGCTTCAGAGGACAGATTGGCCCCTGCGGAAGCCGTAAGCCTTCCATCCACTTCCGACAGGGTCCCAGAGCTTCATCCCGAGAACAGCGAGCAGAAAAGGAAGATTGCCGATCCAGATAGCTCCAGCCCCTCCCTCGAAAAGAAGCCGCGGATGGAACAGCGTCAGTCCTTTCGTAACACAATTACAAGTGTTCACCCAGAAAAGCCGCAGCCCACCAAAGAAGAACCAAAAGTCCCACCAATCCGGGTATGGGTAAAACTTTTTTTTTTTTTTTTCCTGTTACGTGCTTGGGCCAAAGATAGTGGGGACACAGTAAGGTCCAATTCCAGTGCGGCAACTAGTTTAAAGGAAACCTGGCATTAAAGTGGTAATAATAACAGAAATGGCCTTTTAATTTGTTAGTCAGTTACATAAAGTCCATCTAAATTTACCAGTCCATCTAACACTATGCTCTCACGACAATGCTGCTGTCAAGGGTTCACCCCATTGCTTCTCCTCCATAGAGGAGCCGCCTCAAGACAGGAAGTATGTTCAAGGGAGAGAAAAGAGGTGATCCCTGGTGCTGCACATCCGTGTGGTCCTAAGGTGGTTATCAGAGTGGCAACCTCAGCCCAGAGCGAAACGTCTTAGAAACGTGGCCTGATTGGAGTCCAGGCTGAGGTTGCCACTCTGATCACCGTCAACGCCATAGGACCATACGGATGTGCGGCACCAGGGATCACCTTTTTTTTTTCTCGAGCTACAACAGGAGCCAGGATTGGCTCCATCACTCCTAGCAGCGGAAGTGGAAGAACCCACATACATACCCCACAACAACTGAGTCTGAGCGGCAAACCAAGATACCATGGGTCATAGGAAGTATGTTACTAGCCAGATCACAAGGTGAAAATAAAGGGAAAGACCCTTCCCAAATAGTGTTTCAATGTCTAATATTTGCAAGATTCAAGGCTTGCTCATCATTAGATTTTTAAATTTAAAGAACTACAAGCTATGTGGAGAATGCACAAAATACACATGATCATCTTTGCTATTAAATAATGTGCAGTTCAGCTGCTAACTGTGGATGTTTTTGCTGGACCTTTGATTTAATTAATTCTTTTTTTTTTTTTTTTTTTACCTTTTGCAGATCCAGCTTTCTCGCATCAAACCTCCCTGGGTGGTTAAAGGTCTGCCAGCTTACCAGATCTGTCCCCGGATCATCCCAAACCCTGATCCCCCTGGGTGCCAACCTACTTCCTGCTCACCTGCTGACAGTCAGACCAGTGGCCATGACCTCCAGACCTCCATTGGTGGCGGCGGCGGCCCGGGAGGAGGCCACAGCACCAGGGCTAAGCACAGACATCGCAAGAAGGCAGCAGATTGCTGCAGAACACAATTACTGCCGTCCGCTACAGTGAGAGATTCAGCAGACAAACCTCAAGTTCCTCGAGTCAAAATCACTTGGACTAACAGTTCCCCGGAGGCCAAAGAGTATGGCCTCTCTGGCGCCGTGACCAAAGAGTGGCATGTCAATGAGGTGGTCGATGGTGATGTTGTCTCTGGTGTCTCATCTTTGGATTACTGTAAGGATAAGAGTTGCGATAAAGCTACAAATGATGATACTATGGATGGCAAAGGGGAAGAAAATGTAAGAGTCGGCCAGCCGGCTTCCGTTCTTGTGGACTCTGCGGGGCAAGGGAACTATCTACAGACCGAATCCGTGTCTTGTGTTCTCGGTGACGTGTCCAATACTTTTCAGAACAGAATTAAGTCTGTTAACCCGAGTTCAACTGAAAAGGATACTAACAGCGTCATGGATTGCTCACAACCAGACCTCCAAGAGTCCGTTGTTGACCCTCAATTTTACGAACCTCAGCCAGCCAGCGCCTCAACCGATAACCAACATTGGGACTGTGGAAATCATCAGGATGATAACGAACCTGTTCTGGAGACTGTCCCTTGTAAGTTGGTCAACGTATCGCACGTTTTGGATGTACGGGAGCCAAACGAGTCTGACTTGTTGGACAACGTTAAACAAAATCAAACATACAAGTTGACGGGGTCTTCTCACTCCCTGTCCTATGACACATGTGAAGGTGCACCCATCCAAACCACAGATTTATCTTCTCTGCATAGGGACGTGAACGTTGTGCTCAAAGTTGGAGATGATTTATCTCCCAAAGGTCTGAATGACTGTCTCAAGGATTCTTTACCCCTGGTAGCTCCCACCGCTGTAGAAAGTGAATTCCCCATGGAGCAAGTGTCGGCGTGTCCAACTTTCATCTCCAAAGATGGATTTTTTTTGGCAAACACTGGCGAAGAGTCACCGAGATCTTGTTCACACCCCAGTGTCCCAACTCTGGGTGAAAGGGTTGTATATAAAGGGAGCACAGGGAAGCCTATTCCTCATAGTATTGATCCACCTACCTTCTTGGAACTCTTCCATGGTGAGGTATTTTGTGGTGGAAAAGAGCAGCATTTGCTAGATAACGATCCAGAGTCCGTCAGCAAGGATCCTCTGCTTTTGGACTTGCCGTTTGTCCCGTTTCCCAAGGAGGTCGATGTCCGCGTCGAGCTGCCGGTAGATTTGTTGTCGCTGTCCCCGCCAGGCAAATTAAAACACACGCTATTCGGGAGGCTGACGACGCGAGCGCAGGATGTGGCGTCTTACCACTACTCGGCCGGGGTGCGCCTCTCCTCCTTTCCTGGAGAATACGCGGTGCCCGGCGAGGCCTCCTTGTCCGTGGAAGTCTTCGCCAAGCATGATAGCGGGGAGCACGTGTCATTTCGGTGCAGCTTCAAAGCCATGACAGTTTGCGAAGGGTGCGGAGCGTTCTATCACATCGACTGCATAGGCCCCTCCATGCTTTGTGATTCGTGCCTTGTCATAAGATAGTAAAAAGATCGCCCCGGACTTTCAATAGTACATTGTCTGTATTTTCATAACCTCGGAGCCCCGGAGGTGATTTAATATTGTATAATGCTTCATTTTGTTAGACTAAACTGCTGATGATTATTATTATTCAGCTCTTATTGTGATACAGATCCTGTTGAAGGGGCAGTAAGGCAAAAGAGCTAGTTACTGGTTTTATAAAAGACTTTTTTTTTTTTTTTGCCTTTTCTTATTGGTCATTGTCAGACACAGAGCGCCAATGGGAAAGGTGGTTCATTGATAGTTGCAAACTGAATTTTAGGATCGATACCCTTTTTTTGCAAGGTAGCGCCAAGACCAACAACATATGGCAACCAGTCTGGTTCTGGTTTACAGCAGTTAGCATAAAGAATGGTTGCTATAAATCATGTCTTTATACTACGTTTTTTTCGGCAGATGTCTTGAGCTTTTAGTCATTTTTGAGGACATCTTGTTTAAAATGGTCTATATTTTAGAAACAAGTGAATTGGCTGTTTGAATAAAACACACAGGCTTTAATTTGGTTGCAATTATGAGCCTCACATGTGTTCAAAAGTCCTTTCAAGTTTTCAGAAGTTTTTTGCCCCTAAAACCACTTTTATCTTTTTTGTATTTTTTCTTTTCTAGTATATTTTTTGAAGATCCAAAGGTAAAACCAGTTAATCTCAGATGACACAGACTTTTCAGTTTTCGGCGTATTCATATTTTGCCGCATGGCTCACACTCCAGCACTGTCACAAGGTCTTACTGAAGTAGGGAGTCGGGCTATAGCAGGCCTGTCCATGTCTAGCCATTGTTTTAGCAGAATTTTGTAGGGATGGGTCTTCTTACTCGTAGTGGTCAAATGGCATCTCCCCAGTTGGCTCCACAAAGGAGACTGTTGTTTAAGCAAAAGGAAAGGGGTTGGGTGGTTTTGTATTTTGCCACATGGACCACACGCCAACAATGTCTCAAGGGTTTTGTTAGGGATGGGTCTTGTTCTTCGAACTTGGCTCCACAGAAAAGAAGGATTTCCATCTAAAGGTTAAACCAGTTTGTGTCCGTTGACACAGACCTTTCGGTTTTGGGCGTTTTTTTGTATTTCGCTGCATGGCTCACACATCAGCAGGTCTTACTGGGGTGGAGAGTTGGACTATAACAGACCTTGTTACTCGTACTTGGCCAAATGGTGTCTCCCCAGTTGGCTCCACAAAGGAGGAGGCTGTTTAAGCAATAGGAAAGGTGTTGGGCGTTTTTGCATTTTGCCACATGGCTCACACATCAGCAATGTCACAAGGGTCTTGCTGGGGTTGAGAATTGGGCTATAGCAGACCTGTCCGTGTCTAGCCATTGTTTTAGCAGAATTTTGTACGGATGGGTCTTGTTACTCGTAGTGGCCGAATGGTGTCTCCCCAGTTGGCTCCACAAAGGAGGGGTTTGGGCGGTTTTGTATTTTGCCACATGGCTCACAAGCCAACAATGTATCAAGGCTTTTACGGAGGTTGAGAGTTGGACTGTAGCAGGCCTGCCCATGTTTAGCCATTGTTTTAGCAGAATTTTGTAGGGATGGGTCTTGTTCTTCGTAGTGGCAAAATGGCGTCTCCCCAGTTGGCTCCACAGAGGAGGATTTCCATCTAAAGGTAAAACCAGTTTGTGTCCGTTGACACAGACCTTTCGGTTTTGGGAGTTTTTTTTGTATCTAGCCGTATAACGCTCACGTCAGCAATGGCACAAGTCTCACTGGGGTCGACCTTGTTACTCGTAGTGGCAAAATGGCGTCTCCCCCATTGGCTCTACAAATAAGGAGGCTGTTGTTTTAAGCAATAGGAAAGGGTTTCCATTCAGAGGTAAAACCAGTCTGTCTCAGATGAGACAGACCTTTCGGTTTTGGGCATTTTTGTATTTTGCCACATGGCTCAAACTCCTGCAATGTTACTGGGGTCCGGAATTGGGCTATAGCAGGCAGGCCTTTCCATGTCTGGCCATTGTTTTAGCAGAATTTTGTAGGGATGGGTCATGTTACAAGTAGTGGTCAAATGGTGTTTTCTCAGTTGGCTTCACAAAGGAGACTGTTGTTTAAGCAATAAGAAAGGGTTTACTGTTTTTTTGTATCTAGCCGTATAGCGTTCACGTCAGCAATGTCACAAGTCTTACTGGGGTCGACCTTGTTACTCGTAGTGGCAAAATGGCGTCTTCCCAGTTGGCTCTACAAAGAAGGAGATTGTTGTTTAAGCAATAGGAAAGGGTTTTCATTCAAAGGTAAAACCAGTCTGTCTCGGTTTACACAGACCTTTCAGTTTTGGGAATTTTTTGTATTTAGCTGCAAGGCTCACACATCAGCAGTGTCTTACTGGGATAGAGAGTTGGACTATAACAAACCTTGTTACTCGTACTTGTCCAAATGGTGTCTCCCCAGTTGGCTCCACAAAGGAGGAGGCTGTTTAAGCAATAGGAAAGGTGTTGGGCGTTTTTGCATTTTGCCACATGGCTCACTTGTCACAAAGGTCTTAATGGGGTCGAGAGTTGGGCTATAGCAGGCCTGCCCCATGTCTAGCCATTGGTTTAAACAGAATTTTGTAGGGCTGGGTCTCGTCACTCATAGTGGCCAATGGTGGCGTCGCCCTATTTGGCTGCACAGAGGAGGAGAAAGTTTGTTGTCAAGCAATAGGAAAGGGTTTCCAGCCAAAGGTAAATCCAGTTTTAGTTGACCTTTCGGTTTTGGGCGTTTTTTTTTTTGTATTTTGCCACATGGCTCACACTCCAGTCTCCCCAGTTGGCTCCATGGAGGAGGAGAAAGTTTGTTGTTAAGGAATAGCTAATGCCGCGTACACACGAGCGGACTTTACGGCAGACTTTGCCCGGCGGACTTTTCGACGGACTTTTCGATGGACTTTTCGACGGACTTTATGACGGACTTTCCGAATGAACGGACTTGCCTACACACAATCCACCAAAGTCCGTCCGAATTCGTACGTGATGACGTATGACCGGACTAAAACAAGGAAGTTCATAGCCAGTAGCCAATAGCTGCCCTAGCTTGGCTTTTTGTCCGTCGAACTAGCATACAGACGAGCGGACTTTTCAACCGGACTCGAGTTCGACGGATAGATTTAAAACATGTTTCAAATCTAAGTCCGTCCAACTTTTGAGAAAACAAAGTCCGCTGGAGCCCACACACGATTGAATTGTCCAACGAAATCCCGTCCGCCGGGCAAAGTCTGCCGTAAAGTCCGCTCGTGTGTACGCGGCATAAGGGTTTCTGGATACAGGACCATCAGGTCCCAGGTGTAGAATGAGGATGAAAATGTTGGCAACCATGTATGTAATTTTTTTCTTTTCTTTTCTTTTTTTTTTTTGGAGGGGGGGGGGGGGGAGATAGCGCTAAGGAGGCCTATTAACTATCCTGTGCAGAGGAAAAGTGGAGCTAAAAGGAGAGCACTGATTGTTATAGCCAGCCAGCAGTTGACCACGTTTAGGATCTGATGCCTAAAATGACCAATTGGGTGTGAGATTTGAATGACCTCATTTTAGACTTGCGGTTGAAGGGTGACAAAAATTATCATAAGCCTCTTTTTTTTTTGTCACCCACCAGCCACTCGCCCCCCACCCGCTTAAGCTGTAAGCAGCAGACCGGGGTGTTTACATGCAAAATTGACCCGACTTGTAGCGATCAGCGAGCAGTAAACCCGCCAAACGCTACATATTCAAAGTCAATGGGGAAACGGGGCATACGTCCCGCAAAACGCATTTGTGGCGGTTAGGAGGCGTTGCATCGCTTCCTGGCCGCCTGTTGTAGCCTCTGGAGCTCAATCCAAACACGGGTCAGGCTTCATTGGCAAGGGAGATTACACGCACGTCTAAATCTACCCTTAAAATGTTCATCAGTCAGTAGGAGGTGGCACTGACGTTTAATGCTGCATTAAAACTAAAACTGTTCTTTCAAAGCTTCTCCTGGTATAGAAACCTATTGGTTTGACTCACAATTTGGGAGTCTCTTTGGTGCCCTCCCTGGGCACATGATCCAGCAGAGGAGAGAAGACGGTGCTGTTGTGTTACTAAGGATTATGGCGTTTGGAAGAAAGACTGGTGGGACGGCTGAAGGATGAGGCCCGACCCTCATTTGAGAGTTGGGCAGTACTCGTAATAAAAAGGTGCTTCTATAAATATAAATGCAGTCGTTTGCGGAAAACTGTTGTGTAAAGTTTAAAAAAAATGTTGTTCCAGGTTTTTATGTTCACACTTTTGCCTCTGTGGTGCACGCAGCACTCCCGGTGCCACGTCTCTGTGGGGTATGCACAGTATTAATAAAGTGTTTGTTTTTTTTTTTTTTTTTGGATTTCTTTTTTTTTTTTCCACTCAGTCACTCTTGAAACGTTACTGCCCCTTCAACCTCCCCAGCACAGCTCAGGAGGCAGCTGGAAGCTGTGCGGGGTGCTTCCCCCAGCCGTAAGGCCTGTTACACATGGGCTTCAGCTTGTATTGGAGCGGTGTGAACAGCAAGCTTTGACAAAGCTCTTAACGTTCCACTCAGCTGCAGTTTTTGAATGTTGAACGCAGATCCTAATGGGAGTGCTGATTGCCACTTTAAACGAGCTGCTAGCAGGTTTCAGCACTTGCTAGCAGCTTGCTTAAAGTGGAAGTCGGCACTCTTATTGGGATTTGTGTTCAGCATTAATAAAACGGAGGTGAATGGTACTTTAAAAGCTTCATGTTGAACACAGATCCTAATTGGGGGTGCTGGTTGCCACTTTAGGCAAGCTGCTAGCAAGTGCTGAAGCCTGCTAGCAGCTTGCTTACAGTGGCAACCAGCACTCCCATTAGGATCTGTGTTTTAACATTTACAAACTGGAGCTGAATGGTACTTTGAAAGCTTCAACAAAGCTTGCTGTTCACACTGCTCTTATACAAGCTGAAGCCAGTATGAAACAGGTCTCAGTGTGTGACGGCAGGGGGTCACGGTCAGTGTTCAGGGTCAGGGGGGTGGGGCTTGGGGAGAGCTGGGGGTGGGGGGTAGGGAGGGAATGTCCATACTTGTTTTTGCATGGACAAGAATATGTCTGAGATTTCAACAAGTTGTATATAAAGTAAACTGTTCAGCTTCTGCATTCCAGTGTTTTATTCCTGTATTTATGTTGTAAACAATTTTGGCCCACAATATAAATGTATATTCTGTATAGATGGCATTGCCGTGTGAGTTTCCATTACTGGCCTCTTGTGTTTGTCTGTCTGGCCTTATGTACACAGATTGGGACACCTTACACTATTTATTGAGCTATTTTGTTTTCTTCCTGTTTCCCTAGCTTGCTTACCTTTTGCAATACATTGACATTTCTCCATTGTTACAGTGCCTTGAAAAAGTATTCATACCGCTTGAAATTTTCCACATTTTGTCATTGTTACAGCCAAAAACGTAAATGTATTTTATGTGATACGACCAACACAAAGTGGCACATAATTGTGAAGTGTAAGGAAAGTGATAAATGGTTTTCAACATTTTTTACAAATAAATATGTGAAAAGTGTGGTGTACATTTGTATGGCGCCCCCCTGAGTCAATACTTTGTAGAACCGCCTTTCTCTGCAATTACAGCTGCAAGTCTTTTTGGGATGTCTCTACCAGCTCTGCACATCTAGAGAGGGACATTTTTGCCCATTCTTCTTTGCAAATTAGCTTAAGCTCTATCAGATTGGATGGAGAGTGTCTGTGAACAGCAATTTTCAGGTCCTGCCAGAGATTCTCAATTGGATTTAGGCCTGGACTTTGACTGGGCCATTCTAACACATGAATATGCTTTGATCTAAACCAGGGATATGCAATTAGCGGACCTCCAGCTGTTGCAGAACTACAAGTCCCATGAGGCATAGCAAGACTGACAGGCAACAAGCATGACACTCAGGCAGAGCATGATGGGACTTGTAGTTTTGCAACAGCTGGAGGTCCGCTAATTGCAGATCCCTGATCTAAACCATTCCATTGTAGCTCTGGCTGTATGTTTAGGGTCGTAGTCCTGAACCTCCACCCCAGTCTCAAGTCTTTTGCAGACTCTAACAGGTTTTCTTCTAAGATTGCTCTGTATTTGGCTCCATCCATCTTCCCATCAACTCTAACCAGCTGCTCTGCTGAAGAAAAGCATCCCCACAACATGATGCTGCCACCACCATGTTTCACGGTGGGGATGGTGTGTTCAGGGTGATGTGCAGTGTTAGTTTTCCGCCACAAATTGCGTTTTGCTTTTGGGCCAAAATGTTAAATTTTGCTCTCATCTGACCAGATCACCTTCCACATGTTTGCTGTGTCCCCCACATGACGGGACTTCTTATGTCTTTCTCTCAACAATGGCTTTCTTCTTGTCACTCTTCCATAAAGGTCAGATTTGTGGAGTGTATGACTAATAGTTGTCCTGTGGACAGATTCTCCCACCTGAGCTGTGGATCTCTGCGGCTCCTCCAGAGTTACCATGGGCCTCTTGGCTGCTTCTCTGATGAATGCTCTCCTTGCCTGGCCTGTCAGTTTAGGTGGACGGCCATGTCCTGGTAGGTTTGCAGTTGTGCCATACTCTTTCCATTTTCGGATGATGGATTGAACAGAGCTCTGTGAGATGTTCAAAGCTTGGGATATTTTTTTTAGAACCTAACCCTGCTTTAAACCTCTCCACAACTTTATCCCTGACCTGTCTGGTGTGTTTCTTGGCCTTCATGATGCTGTTTGTTCACCAAGGTTCTCTAACAAACCTCTGAGAGCTTCACAGAACGGCTATATTTATACTGAGATTAAATTACACACAGGTGGACTCCATTTACTAATTAGGTGACTTCTTAAGGCAATTGGTTCCACTAGATTTTAGTTAGGGGTATCAGAGTAAAGGGGGCTGAATACAAATGCACACCACACTTTTCATATATTTGTACAAAAAAATTTGAAAATCATTTTCCTTCCACTTCACAATTATGTGCCACTTTGTGTTGGTCTATCACATAAAATCCCAATAGAATACATTTACGTTTTTGGTTGTAGCATGACAACATGTGGAAAATTTCAAGGGGTGTGAATACTTTTTCAAGGCACTGTAAAATGCTCGAAGTACACAAAGTACCAACTAGTCCTCTGCTTTCTGAAACCTCCGAAAAGCTGTATAAATTCTATAATTTGAACTGATGTAGAGGACAGATGGCTGCAGGTACAACTTATGTAGAAGGATTTGTTTCATCTCTGTGTATCACCTGAGGCCAGTCCCTTCAATGGGGATATGTGCGGGTTTCCAACCACTTTCATGCCTTGCACACATTGACCACAAAGGTTCTTTACATTCTCCAGCACTATCCTTTGCGGAGACTATCTTGGGACTCACCCAGATACTTTAGATCAGGCTGGACCATTGGTCTCAGTGACCATGACCCCAATTGCCCATTTCTGTTTTTAAGGCACCACAGTCTCCTTCCATCACCTCAGAGTTACAAGGGGTCATATCAGCTGTTACACTTGGTTCACACATGTGCATTTTGCAGAAACGCACTACAGCCCATTTAACATGGTTTCCTATGAATCTAGCTCTGTGCATTTTGAGCCGGTGCGTTTTTGGAAAGGGTCAGGGATGTTGCTCCTGCAGCAGATTGCGTTTGCATTGTAATAGATTTCAGTGGACCTGAACCAAAAGTGTTGCATTTTTTTTTTGGCTAATCGGAAAGTATGACCATTCTATTTATGGCGTGTGACTTGAGTGCCAGAGAGTGTGAAGTCACATCAAAGTCGCATTCCATTAACAGAACTGTCATACTTTCTGATTAGCCCAAAAAAAAAAAAATTGCAAAAAGCATTTCAAACGCATCCAACACAAAACACGCTGGAAAAACACATCAATCACAACACGCATAGGTGTGAACCTAGCCTTAATGATGGAGTGCATACTACCCTGGATTTGGAGGATCAGCCTGCTGTCTTTAGTCTTGGGTTGCATGAGAAGTCGTACGCCATGTTTCCCAATAATAACCATTCATATATGTGTGACTTAAAGTAGAACTATAGGCAAAACTTTTTTCTTTCATTTTAGATACAGTAAGAGAGAGTTCTAACCCCTCCTTTTTTTTTTTTTTTTTTTTTTTTTGTCATCGGTGTCCAATTGCGGAGATTTCTCTTCACTTCCTGTCCCATAGCCAAAACAGGAAATGAGAGGAAATCCCTGCAAATTAAGGGAATTCCTTGGGGACTCCCCAGGTCACCAGAACTAGTGTCCCCATCGGAAGATTTCCCACTTTATAACTTTTCTGGGGGCGACTCAAAATGTAGGACTTTCTTTTACTTTCCCTTACAATGATAATGGTAAACAGCACAAATACAGAGGGTGTATCCCCCTAACAGGCGGGCCACAGACAGCAATAAAAACTGTCAGGTGTTCTAATCCCTCTCCACTCCATCCAAAACTAAAGAAAAAGTTTTGCCTTTTAGTTATACTTTAAAGTCGTAACAACTTCAAAGGAGTTCATGCACTACTTTGGTCCAACTTTCATGTAACGTGAGGGCCATAGAATAATGTTAACACTCAGAAGTTGCATGAAAGTCGTACCTAAGGCTGCTTTCACACTGGGACATTGGGGGGGGGGGCGTCGGCGGTAAAGCGCCGCTATTTTTAGCAGCGCTTTACTTTTGTTTTTGCTGAGGTTTTCGGCTGCTAGTGGGGCACTTTTAACCCCGAAAAAGTGGCCGAAAAAGGGTTAAAACTGCCTGCAAATTGCCGCTGCACCGGCGGTTCGGTGGCGTTGCACATTGATTTCAATGTATACACCACTCCTACAGCGCTGCAAAGATGCGGCTTGCAGGACTTTTTTGGCATCCTGCCAGCGCACTCGGGCTTTCACACTGGAGTGAGAGGAGAGGCTCTTTACAGGCGGTATGCTATTTTTAGTGCTATAGCGCCTCAGTGTGAAAGCAGCCGAAATTATTCACATGCAACAGTGGGTCTGAATTGCAGAGGGACAAGTGACATCCAAGTGGAGCCCATCCAAAATTGCGCCGACTTTGGAGTCGTACAAGTGTGAATGGAGCCTTATGCCGCGTACACATGGTCGGACTTTTCAGCTACTAAAGTCCGACAGACTTTTGACGGACTTTCTAACGACCGGACTTGCCTACAGACGATCACACCAAAGTCCGACAGATTCGTACGTGATGACATACACCGGACTAAAATAAGGAAGTTGATAGCCAGTAGCCAATAGCTGCCCTAGCGTCGGTTTTTGTCCGTCGGACTAGCACACAGACGAGCGGATTTCTGGGTCCGGCAGGGTTACAACGTAAAGATTTGAAGCATGTTCCAAATCTAAAGTCCCTCAGATTTGCGACTGGAAAAGCCTGCTGAAGGTCCGGTGAAGCCCACACACGATTGGATTGTCCGCCGGATTTGGTCTGTCGAAAAGTCCGACCGTGTGTACGCGGCATAAGTGTTCATACTGCTGCAGGAACTTTCCCCTTGCTCATGCTATTTCAGACATTCCCCTTTGTGGCCTGCAAACATCCTAAAGCAGTGATGGCAAACCTCGGTACCCCAGGTGTTTTGGAACTACATTTCCTATGATGCTCATGCACTCTGCAGTGTAGTTGAGCATCATGGGAAATGTAGTTCCAAAACATCTGGGGTGCCAAGGTTCACCATCACTGCCGTAAGGGGTCCTGGGCTCCTCCTGAAGCTTGTGTTGGAAATATTCCTTTCGGAGAGGGACTTTTCCCACTGCTGGCCAGCCTGTGTTGGGGGTAACGTTAGATGTCTGAGTAGACTCGTGTCAGGGTGGACACCCATTTTTGAAAATGTCTACAGCCTTATTCCTCAGTTGTGGCGGCTTGCTACAGGTGTCAAAACTCAGATTCTGCATGGGTCTAATGTCCACACAGATGTGTGGGGTACTGTGGTTGCACTGTTGGGAGGCCAATGACATATCCAAAATGCATCTGATGTGTTTAGACTTTGAGGGCCCTGCACTTGGCATCGGTAATGTCATGGTAAACTAGTCTGCACTCTTGCCCCAACATAGGAGGTCTAGGGAGAGGTTAGTTGAATTCAACCCTTCTCCTACATTTGCTTTTGAAGTAGGTGCCCTTAGGCCCTTCAGGCTTGGCACCCAATCAGCCCACAAACTAAGGGGTCAACTACTCCCCTTCTGGGAAGGTGTGCCCCCATTTCTACAGGTGGAGTCTTGATCGTGCTTTCTAGTGAGCAGCTTCCCTTACCTTCACTAAGGTGCAACGGCCTCTCATTTTTTGCCCACAGCCTAATACATTGCTTCAGTTGGTCCTTCACAAGTGCTGACCCTGCTCATTTCCATTGCCATCTGGTTACTTTTTATCCTGGGTCTTATTGCTCCTGTTTCTTGTTGGCTCAGTTTCTAGATCTCTGCTCTGTCTATGCCTCCACTTCCTTCATTGGGATGTGAATAGGCTGTCCTAGTACATTGTATCCCTTGAGATTCCTCCTTACCAGAGGGATTTGCATGGTAGACCTGGACAACTTGCTCAAGAACCTTGGATTTCTGTTGCCCAGGCTCACTTGTTGCTCCTGGAAGCAAGGGCTTGTATGAAAATTCTAATGCCCTCTCCTGATATGGAATGCTCAGGCCACCTCCCATATAGAGTTGGCTGGCTCAGGATCACCAGGTTTCAATGTTGGCTGTTGATTGTCACCAGTGGTTTAGGCTGGCATGCTTAAGCCTTCCCTTTAAAAAGATCCACACCTTCTACAACTAGCTTCTCCATTGAGGGAGTATAAGGTAGTGGGGAACCCCCACAGGCTTGCTTCCCCCTTTCATGTTCTCTCCCAGCTTCTTACAACCCCACTTTTTGGGTTCTGAGCAGGCTGGTGGTCCTGTCTCTGGTGAGCGGGTACTTTTTACCATAAACCCTTTAGCTTTTTTTTCCCTCTTATTCCTAAGCAATTTCAGCCTCTAGAGTACCTCAAGCATTAGGCCAATTGCCCAATCCCTTGGATTAAATTGTCCCCTCTGTGACAACGGACCCTGCCTTGGCTATGTTTTCTACTCTGTTGGGCAATCATCTAGGTCTTTTCACTGCTGGAAATAGGTGGGAGTACCCCTTGTGATTGAGCATAGTTGTCTTATACCTGCTCTTGGTAGCCGTGAGAGATTTTGCCTTGCCTATATGGTCAATCTAAAGGACATTGCCCTGGTGATGGACAGACTGGCTGCAGAGAGGGGAGTGGCTTGTACATCGCAGAGATATTTGCGTGAGCCCCCTCCTTGAATTGCTTACAGACGGAACACTCCAGTGTTTTTCTGCTGGGAACAGAGTAGATTCAGAGGACTTTAAAGGTAGGACCCTTTCAGTGGTGGATTGGTGCAGCTTCCTGGGAATGTTCTTCAGCTAATGCTGCTTTTAATTGGGTAAATGCCCTTAGGTTTTGGCTAAAATTCCTGCCTCTTACTTCATGACTGTAATAGGGCGTACATACGGTCGGACTTTGTTCGGACATTCCGACAACAAAATCCTAGGATTTTTTCTGACGGATGTTGGCTCAAACTTGTCTTGCATACACACGGTCACATAAAGTTGTCGGAAAATCCGATCGTTCTAAACGCGGAGACGTAAAACACGTAAGTTGGGACTACAAATGGGGCAGTGGCCAATAGCTTTCATCTCTTTATTTATTCTGAGCATGCGTGGCACTTTGTCCGTTGGATTGTGTACACACGATCGGAATTTCCGACAACGGATTTTGTTGTCGGAAAATTTTATCTCCTGCTCTCCAACTTTGTGTGTCGGAAAATCCGATGGAAAATGTCCGATGGAGCCCACACACGGTCGGAATTTCCGACAACACGCTCCGATCGGACATTTTCCATCGGAAAATCCGATGTACGGGGCATTATTGTTTTATTGGACCAGGTGTGGAACAAAAGCTTCCTTGACCCATGTCTCTTCAGGTGTATGCAGACTATGCAACATTCTTTGGCAGGCCTTGGTGTAACCAAAGATATTTTAGGTTCTGTAAAATCCATTTCTTGGAGTCAGGACTTGCCCCTTATGTTTTTGTTCATGCTCTGTCTTATTGCTTTACCGAAAAAGAAAAAGGAGGCATGACTGGCAGAGTTGGGGGGCTGGCTTAAGATTTTCCTGTTAATCCTCCTGGCAGTGGCAGAATACCCGACACTCTGATTTCCTGTGTCCCTCAATAGACTCCCAAGAAATAGATTTGATCGGAAGTACAAAAATCACCTTCTTGTTGGGCAGATTTATTTTTTTTTGTAGGCTTGAACAAGGTTTAGGCCCCATTCGCACCCCCATCTATTATTCTCTATGGGGTTGGTTTACATTTCCATTACAAGTGGCCTGAAGCTCCAAAAAGTTCTGGAGTTATTTTTTTTTTTTTTTGTAGCTCGAACAGATTGCTGAGTTTTTTGAAGTGTTATTTGTTCCATAGAAAGGCATGGAACTGCTTGATTGGTGTGGTTTTGCATGTGTTTTTGAGGTTTTTCTGCTTAAATGCATACATAAACAAAAACCCCAAACCCTAATATACACTAATCTTAAACCCTAATCCTTAAAAAATAAATTAATAAATATATAGAATTGGAGGAAAAACATAGCAAAAAAAAGACAAAACTGATGATATTTCTCTCTATGGGCTAGTAAAAAAAAAAAAAAACGCCCAAGCTCAAAAACACGTTAAAACACATACACAAATGCTAAAAAACGCAATGCTCAGGTGTGAATGGAGCCTTCGTGATCATTTTGCCTGCATTGATGTGGCCTTATCAGAGGGTGGAAAAGGTTCTTGAAATAGTTAAAAAATAAACTAACCTCCCAGGAGCGTCACTGGCTAGTGCCCTGGTGTCTTGAAAAAAGGTAAGTACAAGACATAACGGTGGACGTTCACCACTCATTTCATCTCTCAGTGTCCCAGGTGCTTGTAGGAATTTGCTTTCATATGATGCATTTTTTTTTTTTTATTAATTTTGGTTCTATAGGCTGAAAAACTATTGTAAGTCCAAAAATGTTTAAAACTGGGCCAAACCTTATATTGACACAAGCCGGGAGCCACAGGCATTGAACAGCAATCCGGGACACCAAGTACGACACGCACCCTCTGAGCTACACCCAACAGTTGTAGCTCCTACTGTTCCAATCCGGGGCCGTCTCTCCACCAGCCACCTGTTAAAGCTTCTGTGCGCGTCTCCATTTAAGTACAAATCTGTCGTAATGGTTGTTAAGGCCAACAAATAACGTACACAATAATCAACATGCACACAGAAAACTTATTTATAAGTATGGCCTTTGAACCATACCAGGAGCATGATTGGGAAGGAGAGCCAACGTGTCAGTTATCGATTAGAAGTGAAAAGTTCTGTGGATGAGAGCAATGATGGAAACACTGAATTTTACTAAATAATAATGTTCAAGAGTGGCTGCAACACACTAGAGCCAGACCCCAAAATAAGAAAAAAAAAAAATATTCTAAGTCCCACTTTTTACCCACCTGGGTAAGACAGCTTGTCACCAATATTGTACAAAACTTGAATTTGTGGAATTCAGGACTTACTTTTTTTTTTTTTTTACTAAATCTGAGCCTGAGCCTGAGCCTGAGCCTGAGCCTGAGCCTGAGCCTGAGCCTGAGCCTGAGCCTGAGCCTGAGCCTGAGCCTGAGCCTGAGCCTGAGCCTGAGCCTGAGCCTGAGCCTGAGCCTGAGCCTGCGCGAGTTGTGGTCTGGTGCAGGGGTTCAGCAGCCAGCCCACAGATCAACTTTAATTTTGGGGTTGCAGGTTCGAATCTAGAAGAATCTCCTTGAATTTGTAGGAGTCACTGATCACACTTCACTTACTAAGTCTTGATTTACTCAACTGATCTCCTAAGGACTGGCTGGCTCTGGGGTTAACTAAACAGCCCCCTTACCCAGCAAAGATTTTGCAACTGCAGGTTCAAATCCTGATTCAGCTGTTTGAATTTGTGATCACATTTTACTCCTGAAGTAGCAGAACGAGCACATGAGTTGTTGAGCAGAGGCCAATAGCTCAGTGGATGAGAGTGTTGACCCAGGGCGCTGTTGACCCGAGTTCAAATCCATAAAGGCACCGTAGACTCCAAGGGTGATTCTGAAAAGTGCTGTAGACTTCGAGCTCAAATCGCTGAGTGAAAGCTTGGAGGCCATGGACAACCCACCAGTCTGCTCCGGTCCCAGATCCCCACAGGCCTGTAACATGTGTGGGCATCACATTAGGTTGTGGACACCCTGCCTCTTCAGTCCACGGTCTGTGACATCACTGCAACATATATAATTAGAATGGGCTGTCTTACCAGGGCAGCCCATTCCAAAAGTAGGGACTTAGGTTTTATTGTCCTCACCCCCTTCTGCTGGTAGAACAGGTCAGTGGGTCTGAAACATTTCCCACTGCCCTGCACAGCACAGCACCTGCAACAGAGGATGCAGGTGCTGTGCAGCAGCCAGGACACACACAAGGCTTTCCCTCGTTGGGATTTGAACTCAGGTCTCCAGCAGACCAGTCAGAGCTCTTACCCTATGAGCCATCATCCATGTTCAAGCATAGATGTTCTTCGGTTTCAGAAATACAAAGCAATCACCTATTAAAAAAGACAACCAACTAATGAAACAGGACTTCAGTCTCCTCTACGACCACCTGAGGGTAACAGTCTCCTATTGCAGAAGCAAAACAGTTGGCGCAATCACCCAAATGTTGGAGTGATCTGCCTTGGATTACCATATGTTCCACCCAGCCGTAAAGTGCTATATTGAGGACAGTCCTACACCATATACCTCGGCCTCCCCGTCCCTGTGCTGCCTGAACAGATAATGAGGGCAATGCCCATCATAGACACAGCAATAAAAAATAGAATTTGTAACCCTTCCCCAAATTCAAACCCCAACACAAGATGTGCATTTGTCTGTGTCCCCATTGGAGAGATTTCTCATTACTTCCTATTCTAATAAGGATGTGAGGGGAAATCTACAACACAATCCAAAGTTTTACCTGAAGGCGGGCTTCTGCAATGGAAGGCCACACCGAGCTAGTCCAGAAAAAAAAGAAAAGGTTATAGTATTCTATGTACATAAACTCCAATACGTTTCTCGTATTTGCTCCCATTTGGACTGATATATACCAAATTCGACTTATACTCGAGTATATACGGTATATACTATTGTAAAAAGTTGTTCATCCAGAAAGCCAGCCAGAAAGCTTGTAAACTGATAGTCCTCAGGCGGAGAGTGCAGGAAGCTATCAATTGGCATTGTTCCCTGCTGTCTCCTTGCACTACAAAACACCTCCTGTTATAAAAAAGAGGGAGGAGTCCTAATACAGTGTTATGTAGTCTTAACATGCCTAGGATGACAACGCTGCATAGTATGGTTGTCACCCTAGGACAGGAAGTGTGTTAAAGTGGAAGTAAACTTCCATCTCTTGCTTTTACCCTATAGGTAATCCTTTAATAAGAATTACCTATAGGTAGTGTAGATATCTCCTAAACGTGCGCCGTATAGGAAAGATTTACTGTACATGCAGCCGGTGACATCGCTGGCGCGCGCGCTGCGAAGGAACGGCCACCCGTGCCGTTTCTTCAGAGCCCCCGCGCCATGAACAGCTCCCACCAGTCACAGAGCCGGAGTCGGCGAACCCGGAAGCAAGACGGGTGAAGAGGAGAGCCCCTGCAGCGGTGACTGGAAGGCTTCCTTTTAACATAATGTGCTAGTATGCGATGCATACTAGCATGTTATGCCTTTACCTTGCAGGAACAAAGAAAAAAGTCCAGCGGTTTACAACCGCTTTAAGGGCCAGTTCACACCACATGCAGTCCAGTGCGTTTTTTTTCTGCATCAGAAAAGTAGGTTATATGGTTTTCAATGGCATAGTTCACACAGTGCTTGCAGTTCCAGTGCGTTCCAGTTCCAGAAAAAAAAGTAGAACATGCTGCATTTTTCCTGCACTGGACTGTACTGGAACGCTGTAAAAAGCATCAAAAACTCAAGGGTATGCACCAAAAACGCACTGGAACACCCATGTTCCTATTTAGGTTAAGGAAAAAAAAAAAGGGGGGGGGGGAATGCAGTGGACTGCATCAAAAACGTGCAAGCAAAAAAGCATCTGGAGCGCATCCGGACTGGTGTGAACTGGTCCTTATAGCAGGATCATCTGGTTTAAAGTATACCCATTTTTCTTTTTAAATCTTGGATGGAGTGCAGAGGGATTAGAAGCCCTCTCAGGTTTTTTTCGCTGTCTGTGCCCCCCGTTTAGGAGATTCCCCCTCTCTATTTCTCTTGTTTACCATTATCATTGAAAGTAAAAGAAAATCCCACATTTTGGGTTGTCCCCAGAAATGTAATAGAGGGGGAAATCTTCCAATGGGGACACTAGTTCAAGTGTTCAATTCCCTTCATTTTTAGGGATTTCCTCTTACTTCCTGTTCGGTTATGGGACAGGAAGTAAAGGGAAGTCTCCACAACGAGACATAGTCTGACAGGGGTTATAACCCTCCTTTACGCTATCCAGAATGAAAGAAAAGTTTTGCCTTTAGTTCTACTTAAAAACATGGTAATGTCATTTCAAAAGTACATTTTAATCTTTTCCAGATCTGCAGCTTTCTGTAAAATAATGCCTGGTGATCCTGTCCTGGAAGGCATTTCCTGTTACAGGGGTGACAACGCCCCCTCCGTATCTCTCAGTTCTGCTCCTGCGTTGTCACGCGGACTACCAGTGGCCATTTTAATACATAATGCAGGCATGTTCCACTGTTTTTTTGTCACCACCAGGAAACTGGCCTTGAGAAATTCCACGCAGCCATCAATGGAGTTGTGTGTAGACAGGAAGTGGAAGAACTGGATTTTTTTTTTGAAAAGTAATTTAATTAAAAATAGTTCAATAATAAAAAAAATTAAAACATTTAATTAAATTAATTTAAAAATTAAATATTTCTCTGGATAAAAATTATTGTTGGTTTCAGTTACTAAAATGTTAAAGCAGTTGTAAACCCTGGGATAAAAAACAAAACAAAGGTATAATGAGCTACTAGCGCATTATGAAATACCTACCTTAGAACGAAGCCCCGCAGCGGCGCCCGCACACCGCTGAAACGGCTGACATCTTCCCCGGCGTTTCTTTCGGATTCACGGGCGCCGACGCTGTGAGTGGCCGGAGCCGCGATGACGTCACGCCGTTTACAGCACTGGCACTGAAGGTCCGGCACAGTAAGCCAGGCCTTCATAATGCATCCGCTAGACACGTGCACAGCTAAAAAATTCGTTCATTTTCGTTTTCATTAGTTTATTATTTTTTTCGTTTTTCGGGTCATTCGTTATGATCGGGATTCGTAAATTCGAAAATGCGTTCATTCGTACATTCGAACATTCGTTCATTCGTACATTTGTAAATTCGTAAAATCGTACATTTGTAGTATTAGAAAATTCGGAAATTTGCAAATTCGAAGTTTGAAAATCCAAAAACCCGAAAATTCAAAAATCTGAAATAGTAACTAACTATTAAATTGCAGGTATTGTAATTTCCTTTCAAATTTGACTGTCAGTCAAGTAACAAATACGAATTTATCCGAAGTTACGAATTATCCAAAACGAATGCTGCATCTAAACAAATGGAACAGAACAAATTAATAATAAATAATAATAATAAAATGTTGTTATTATTATTATTGTTATTTATTATTATTAATTCATTACGTTTCATTACGTTTTTTCGGATCATTCATAACTTTGGATAAATTTGTATGTGTTACGTTCACTTACAGCCAAATTTGAAAGGAAAATACAATACCTATAATTTAAAAGTTACTTGTCATTACTAATAGTTAAGTTATTATTAGTTAACTATTATTTCAGATTTCCGAATTTTCGAATTTACAAATTTACAAATTCACTAATTTACTAATGTACGAATGTACGAATGCCCGAATTTACGAATGTACAATTTTATCGAATTTCCGAATATTCGGAAAAAAATTCGTTAAACGGGTTTTCGTTAATTCGGATATTCCCGAATTAACGAATTTGTCGAAATTCGTTAAAAAACGAATTGGGAACGAAACGAATTGCACATGCCTAGCATCTGCTAACATATCATAAGCTGCATGCACTCTGAATATCTCCTAAACTGTGCAACGTGCATCTCAAACCCAGAAACAATAGTTGCAGCTTACCGGTTTCTTAGATGTGGTGGCTGCATTACTTTTCTTTTTTCCCCCAACACTTTTTTTTCCTTTATTTAAAGTAGAACTATAGGTAAAACTTTTTTTTTTGGATACAATAAGGGGTCATTTACATTAGCGGTTGGGGGGGGGGTTTGGGCAGTAAAATATGCCACTTGTTGCACCACTGCCAGCCGAGCGCGACCCATTCAGACCAATGGGGCCTCCCTGAAACCACGCAAGACATATGTTGTTGTGTTGCAGAAGTCGGGCATTTAGGGAGTTAAAACAGGCGGTAAGGAGGAGATCTATAAAGGAGACAGCAGAGGGCGCCAACTAAGTGCAATATATAGGAAAAGACTTTATTAAAAATCACAAGTGGCAACTCATAAGGTTTATAAGAATAAGAGCATGTATTCCACCCAGTGCGGTTTGCTGTTGAACATCCGTGCATCTTCAGGAGCTAGGAAGCAGATGCCTCGGTCAGGAGCTGTGTGGGACACCAGAAACAAAACTGGAAATCCTGGAGCGCATGGACTGCACAGGACCAGAAGTGACCGGGGGGGGGGGGGGGGGTTGCACCATGACTACAGGTTTCGGAGCGTAAGTGCTCCTTTTCGAACTTCTTACCGCCCATAAAAATGCTCTGTGAAGAGCCATCTGAACCCAGGCAAAGCAAGTGTAAATGTGCCCCAAAGGGAGGGTTAGTCGTTTTTTTTTAGTGTCCTATTGGGGAGATTTCCCTTCACTTTCTGTCCCGTAGCCAAAACAGGAAGTGAGAGGAAATCCCTCCCATTAGTGACAATCCAAAATTTCGAAGTATTTTTCACTTTCACTCTCAGTGATAATGGTAAACAGACCAAATAGAGAGGGTGAATCTCCCTAATGGGGGCACAGACAGCAATAAGAGGGGTTCTAATACCGCTCAACTGTTTAGGGCTCATGCACAGAGGACGTTAAAAAAACGCCAGCGCTGCCGTCAAGAAAAAGCAGCATTAAAAACGCACTTTTAGCCGCAGTTTTGAATAGCGTTTTTGAGCATTAGCATTTTTACAGTAAAAACAACCCCTAAAATGTAAAAATGCCAAAATATGGCTAAACGCAGCTATAAGATGGTTACAGCATTTAGCAACTTTTTTTGGCGTTTTGCGTTTTTACAGCCAAACAGCCTTTGCTCCTGGACGCATTGGGCAGTCGTTTTTTTTTTTTTTTACTGCCCCTAAACACTTATGCCACCGAACTCCTCTGAAAGTTTATGTGTGCATGGACACATAGGCTAACATGGGGGAGAGTTCAGAGGCAGTAAAAAAAAAAAAAACGCCAGACGCCCCTGAAAGCAGCTGTGTGCATGAGCCCTTGAATACAACAACTTGATAAAAAAAATAATGTTCTTTAGCAAGGAACATACATTCCACATGGATCTTTATGCTACCAAAATTAGTTTGTGCTGTAAATTGCCTCCAGCATTGCTCCTGTTTCTTCTCGCCGAAGTCCGCCATTTTGCTGAAGCCCAGAGCCGCAGTACATTTTTAGGCTGTTAGCAAATCGGCCTCTACATTTTAGGCACAGTGCCGAGAATAGAGGACAACTGAGCATGTGCAGAACAGGGTGAGTGTATTACTGGATTTTATAGGCACTTATTTTTAATGTTTTACATAGCTATACCTGCAAAAGGGACCAGCCTGAAGTCATCTACAGTGAGGGGAAAAAGTATTTGATCCCCTGCTGATTTTTGTACGTTTGCCCACTGACAAAGAATTGATCAGTCTATCATTTTAATGGTCAATTTATTTTAACAGTGAGAGACAGAATAACAAAAACATCCAGAAAAACGCATTTCAAAAAAGTTATACATTGATTTGCATTCTAAGGATTGAAATAAGTAATTTTAACCTTCCCAAAACATGACTTAGTACTTGGTGGAGAAACCCTTGTTGGCAATCACAGAGGTCAGACGTTTCTTGTAGTTGGTGACCAGGTTTTTGCACACATCTCAGCAGGTGATTTTGTCCCTCTCCTCTTTGTATATCCTCTCTCTTTGATGGTGGGGGATGGTGTTCTTGGGGTCATAAGGCAGCATTTTTCCTCCTTCAAACACGGTGAGTTGACTTGATGCCAAAAAGCTTGATTTGGTCTCATCTGACCACAACACTTTCACCCGGTTCTCCTCTGAATCATTCAGATGTTCATTAGCAAACTTCAGACGGACCTGTACATGTGCTTTCTTGAGCAGGGGGGACCTTGCGGGCGCTGCAGGATTTCAGTCCTTCATAGTGTGTTACCAATTGTTTTCTTGGTGACTATGGTATGGTTCCAGGTGCCTTGAGATCATTGACAAGATTCTCCCGTGTAGTTCTGGGCTGATTCCTCACCGTTCTCATGATCATTGAAACTCCACGTGGTGAGATCTTACATGAAGCCCCAGACTGAGGGAGACTGACAGTTATTTTGCATTTCTTCCATTTGCGAATAATCGCACCAACTGTTGTCACCCCCTCACCAAGCCGCTTGGCCATGGTCTTGTAGCCCATTCCAGCCTTGTGTAGGTCTACAATCTTGTCCCCGACATCCTTGGACAGCTCTTTGGTCTTGGCCATGGTGGAGAGATTGGAATCTGATTGATTTATTGCTTCTGTGGACAGGTGTCTTTTATACAGGTAAAAAGCTTAGATTAGGAGCACTCCTTTTAAGAGAGTGCTCCTAATCTCAGCTTGTTACCTGAATAGAAAACAACTGGGAGCCAGAAATCTTGCTGATTGAGAGGGGATCAAATACTTATTTCGCTCATTAAAATACAAATCAATTTATAACTTTTTTAAAAATGTGTTTTTCTGGATATTTTTGTTGTGGTATTCTGTCTCTCACTGGTAAAATAAACCGACCATTAAAATTATAGACTGATGATTTCTTTGTCAGTGGGGCAAACCGTACAAAATCAGCAGGGGATCAAATACTTTTTTCCCTCGCTGTAGCAGGACTTAATATTCGGACTAAAGTTCCACTATATATTGGAAACCCATTACTCCCCATGCAATTGACTTTTATCATTTTGCTGTCAGCCTCTGATCCCCGATGACCTCCATGAACGAGACTGAGCACACTCCATGTGAAAGGTGGTATAGTTTTATTATGCAGTGGGCGTTTAATCATTAGTTAGCCTTTTACATATGACATACATATTAAAAAGGGAAAAAAGAAAAAAGAAATTCCACTTTGTGGCAAGTCAGTGCACTTTTGCGTTTTTTTTTTTATAATAACACCGTTTGGGTTTTTTTTTCCTTTTTCTTTTACTGTGTCATAGAGCGACTGGTAGTGTCTGTAAAAAGAGGAAGAGGGGGAGTCTGTCTGCTAAACACATCACATCCTATAGGATAAAAAGAGAATAAAAACCATTCTACAAATTATAATAATTAAAATCACATTTACCGATAAAAGAAAACATGAGGACAATAAATATCATTCTTTATTATATTATATATATTATGTTTTTTTTGTTTTTTTTCTTGAATTTGCCTCATCTGCTTATAAGAACCAAGTGCAGCTGTAAGGGGCTGTAGGTTGGGGGGGCTCTTTAGGAGTGCAAAGAAAAGGGAGAGGGGCTATGGAGTGCAGGGAGGTGGCGGGCATGGTACGGCCAGGTAGTGCAAAGGACTGAGGCCTTCTGAAATCGCATCAAACTGAGCTACAGAGGCGGTTTTAATTAAGACGGGTATATAAAAAGAAAAATTTGACAGGTTCTCTTTAAAGGCTTAGAAAAAATAAAACCTCAGAGCTGACATTACAGTTATGAGCAGCCACTTTTAGCGGAGTTACCCACAGGCATTCTCCTTCAACTGGAATCACAACTGAGCATCCATGGGACAAAAAAAAAACCAAGAACTGGAATACTGACCTTAGCTGGGGAAAATGCTGCGCTCCCAGCAGTGCTGACCACAGGTCTCTTATGAACTTAGTCATGTGACCTCTGCCACAAGGGGGGATCAGAGTTCAGATTTAAGCCAAAACAAGCTCAACCTCTGCTCCAAGATAGACAACTCAGAAAACCTGCTGCTCTAGCTGGAAGATCTTTGCAAACCTCCAACAATGTACAATCTTCAGAAAAGAGACGGGTACTACGGTAATATCAGCAAATGGTCATCCTTCATTAAACGTGGTGGATAACAGCCATAATAAATTCCAATGCGTTTTGGTCGCTTAGGCTTTAGGCAGACGAAACGCGCTGGAATTTCTTATGGCTTTTTTATCACCATATTTAATAAAAGACTGTTTGCTGATATTACTGTAGCACCCGACTCTTTTCTCAAGATTTTACATTGTCGGAGGTTTACAAAGACCTTCCAGCTAGAGCAGCGGGTTTTCTGAGTTGTCTATATTGGAGCGGAGGTTGAGCTTGTTTTGGCTTAAATCTGAATTCTGATCCTCCCTTGTGTTGCGCTTGGTTTTTCTTTTCCTGCAGAATTCAGATTGGCTGATTATGCCCCTCAGCGGAGATCATATGACCAAGTTCATGCACTAGGGCAGCCAGGAAAAGTAGATATTTCAGCCCTTCTACCTATCCCAACGAATACAGGGCTGCTCTAAAACCATATTGGAACCCATAGAAATTACTAGTGTGTGTGTGTGGGGGGGGCAAAGCTGGGAACTTGGGTCTACACTGGTATCTTTACCCACTCCCACCAGTGCTGGATGGACTTTGGATGCTGTGGGATGTTTTGGGTGCACCCCCAACCAACACCAACTTTAAGTAATCGCCAATCTCCTGCACCCCTACCCGACACTGAAATGCACTACAATGCTAGAGACCAATGATGACACCCCCTCTTAAAGCCAACCTTCACACAATATAGAAGAAAAAATTCCACCCAAAATTCAATCTGTTAAAACCCCCATTGAAACCCATGGAAATGACTGGTGTGTGTAAGGGGGGCTAAGAACTTGGGTCTACACTGGCCTTTCACTCACTCCCACAAATGCTGGATGGACTTTAAATGCCGTGGGATGTTTTGGGTAGGGGGGCAGAGCTGGAAACTTAGGTCCACACTGGTGCCTTCACTCATTCCCACCAATGCTGGATGGGCTTTTGGTGCTGATGGATGTTTTGTGTGTACCCCCCACCCAGAACCAATTTTAGGTGCTCGTCAGTCACCTGTACCCCTACACGGCACTGAAATGTACTACAATGCTAGGATGACACCCTTTTAAAGCCAACCTTCACACATAGGAGAAAAAAGTCCATCCGAAAGTCAACCCGGTTGGAACCCATAGAAATGACTGGGGGTGGGGGTAGAGATAGGAACTTGGGTTTACACTGGTGTCTTCACCCACTCCCACCAATGCTGGATAGGCTTTGAATGCTGTGGGATGTTTTGGGTGTACCCCCACACAGCATTGATTTTAGGTGCAACTCAGTCACCTGTAGCCCTACCCAGCACTGAAATGCACTACAATCCTAGAGACTAATGATGACACCCCCTTAAAGCCAACCCTTACACACTATAGGAGAAAAAAGTCCATCCAAAACCTCTTTCTAAGTGTTTGGTGGAACCTTCCATAGTCATCCAAGACCCTGAGGAAGAGGTCTTCCTCCATCTGCTGCCATGACTGTACCCAGCTATGCCTGGCCTTTCATCCGAGCTACTATTGTCACAGGATGAGAAGTGATATCTTCATTCTGCAAGATGATGCAGTATTTCTGTGCCCTGCACTCTACAAAATGTGGTGACAGGCTCAGGCTAGTGTGGAGGTATCATCTAGATGACACCGCCAGCACATCCCTGGCATATTCCATACATTACATTTTTATCTTGTCATTTTAAAGCTTTCCAATGGATCACGCTCAATCAAAACTGCCAGTGTAGCTTAGTCATGTGTGGTGTGAGGGCATATATCCAATCAGGTGGGCCCTCACACTATATAGTCATAGGTAGAACGTAAATTGGCCAATCCATGCATTCCAAGCAAACGTGGGCGTGGCCCCACCTCGCCAAAATCTTTTACGGATTAAAAAGGGGGCGGATCCCATAACTTTCGGAAGCCAGTCCGTAAACCCAGTCGTCATCAAGTGTGACTTCCTTTCTACCTGAGTCAGTGGGAGTAAAGTGAATTATGCGCTTCTCTTCAAAGGCGCCACTGTTTGCCATTGGGGGGGTGGGGGTGTACCTGTGGCTTTCATTAAGGAGAGGAGCGCCCCCTCCAGTCCCCTCTACCCTAGGATCCTGCAAGAGAGCTGGGGCATCCGTATATGTAAACAGGACACTCGTAGTCCGAAATTAGAATCGACAAAAAAAATATAAAACGCACGCGTTGACCGCAATTAAAGCTGGCGGAAGGAACGTGTGTTCAACTAAGACAAAGACAAAGTAATAATAGAAAATAATTAAAAGCACCACGAAAATTATACAAAACAAAGAAATAAAAAGGCTGCCGGGTCTTGTTCTGTTGTCAGTGCATCAAACCCCACCTACAAAGACAGAAAGTCGTAAGTGAGTCATGACCGATTTAAAGATGAGGTCGGTCTGGTAAAAAAAAAAAAAAAAAAAAAAAGAACGTTCACCAAGTGCTTAGCGGAGACTCACGCTACTGGCGTATCCTCCGCGTGAGGACAGCCATGGTAAAAGCTACACGACCGACAGAAGCGATGCCGCTAAAAGCTGTAAATCCACAGTCACCGCACACAATGCAGCTTGCAGTTGAGGACTACCTTAGTTACATAGAGTCCTACAAAGTTCCTGAATCACCCTAGAGAAAAAAAACGATTAGTTGAAAAGTGCTCGACTTGTGATGTGAATATAAAGGACGATAGCAGGAGGAATGGCTTTACAAGAAAACACTTAACAAAAAAGAAAACATGGATTATATAACAAGCGGGGGGGGGATAAAATGGCGACTTCAAATGGAATGTTCTGAAATGAGGTGGACCAAAAAAAACAGAGACAGTGGTTCGTTCATCGGGACAGAGAGAGGGAGCTGTAAAGTGAGGTCTGAACCAAAAAGTTCAGGTTGAGGATTGAGCCGGTTGTCCGCCTGAGTTGTGTGCAGTTGAAAAAACAAGGTATTTGTTAGGTTCTGTGCAAAAAACACCTGTAAGAACGGACGTGCAAGGAGAAGAGAGGTCTCGTGGTCAAGAGAGGAAGGGGGGCGGCTGAGTTTTACCTGAAAAAAAGGCGATCGATAGCAGCAATAAGCAAATGTTAGTGTGTTAACATGATTCAGCAGCCCCGGTGGATGAGAGGTGGAAAGAGGATGAAGGAGGTATTTCAGTCGTTGCTTAGCCCGATTTAGTGTGACGTCACCTGTTTGAGTGTGGAATGGTATGGTCCAAAAAGGTGATGGAAGGTTTCAGAGCGAGGGAGGAGACAGGGCAGTAAAGAAAATGGCCTCTCCCTTGCTCCTAGAGGAGTGCTCACAATGTATATGGTGGAATGTCGAAGTGGACCTCAAAAGAATGGTGTAGTGGAATGGATCCAGCCAAAGCCAAAAATGGCCTGGACGCTGGGAAGAGATGGAATGACCATTGGATGGTATAGTTCTTCAAGGTGTACCTGTCACCTTTACAGAGCAGAGGCCGTGTTGCGGGCTGGGGAGCTGCACCTTTTTTCTTGGGGATGCCACCTACTGGCCTACAAAACGACTTCGCTCTGGTTAGTTGATGGGTCCACTTACACACATACAAACACGAATATATTGTACAAATGAAAAAAAAAATTCAGAAAAATAAATTAATAAAAGAAGAAATCCTTATCTCAATAAATATGTGATTGACGTCCGTCCCGCCGCTGGGCGGAGCTCGTTCTATCAGTAGAGCGCAGTAAGCGCATAGACAGCGTCCTTCCGATTGCCCAGCGGGGTAAAATATGGCTCCTGCTCAGTGAGCAAGTTCAGTGTCTGCGACTGTCTTGGGAAGGGGTGCATGGGGGGGGGGGGGGGCAGAGGGACCTCGCTGTCTTCTCTCAGTCTGTAGAGTGAGAGGTCGAGGTCCGGGCCCGAGGGTTCTGGTCAATTCTGCTGCAATATTAAATTCTCCAGTTCATCGGCTGAGCGCAGAAGAAAGGCGGCCGACTCTCGGTACCCGGCGATCAGCTGTCGCACTGCTCCGATCTCGGTGGGGCTGAGCTGGGCGCACGGCATTGCCCGGTTGGAGGAGTTGGAGTGGGTGCTGCCAGAAGCCACAGACTTCATGCTGAGATCAGTTGGACCTGTTTCAAGGGACAGAACAATGTCAAAGCTGGAGCAATTATCAGCTGCAGAAGGATAAAAATAAAATGGTACACAGTGTACAACCTCAGTGGTCACATCATTCAAGTGGAACTAAACCCTCCTATCCTTTACAGCAAAGGCAGCTGCCATCTTACCCTCTGTTTGATCTGCATTTGCCACGGTGCTGCACATGTGATCAGTTATGACACTAACCATTTGATGGCTTGACAGTTTAACTGAGAACAGAAGAAACTGTGACAGGTATTATCCATGGCATGGCTTGAATGTAACGGTTTTGGAAAACGATTAAACCTATGGGTTTAGTTCCACTTTAAGTACACAAATATAGTACACATAAACCCTACAAAAACACCTTATTACCCTCCATATAATAATGTCAATCTGATGATTATTGCATGTGGGTATAACTTACCATTGCAGTGGTTTCCAGTTTGCAGTGAGGTGGGAGGCGCCAGGTTGCCTCCAATGGACCCGTAACCGCGATAAGTGTAGTGAAGACTTCCATTCACATAGACGGGATCCTGGGCATAGTTGGTCGCCGGCAGAGTGTAGGTGGATTGTGAGAGGCCGGAAGTCTTCTCTACGGAAACATTCTCTTCCTGAGGGGGGGGGGTGGGATAGAAGGGCACAATGTGACCAGATGCCATATTAAGTTGTATAGCCAGTGTTAGGAAGGAAGAACGAAGAGAAAAGAGGAAAGGAGAAGATAGAAGAGGATAAAAGATAGGAGAGGAGAGAAGAGGAGAGAAGACAAAATAGAAGAGTAAAGAGAAGAGAAAAGTGAAGGGAAAAGTGAAGAGAAGAGAAAAGTGAGGAGAACAGCCAGTGTTGGGAGGGAAGGAATGAAGAGCGGAGAGGAGAAAAGAGGAGAGGAGTAGAGAAGAGACCAGACAGTGTTGGGAGGGAAGGAATGAATAAAGAAGAGGAGAGAAGAAAAAAGAGAAGTGAGGAGTGGAGAGAGAAGAGAAGAGTGAAGAGAAAAGTGAAGAGAAAAGTGAAGAGAAGAGCAGAGAGAAAAGTGGAGAGTGTGATGTTTTAACACCAAGTATAGGCAAATAGCAAAGAGTTTGAACATGAGCCTGGTGTTTATTCAGCAGCATCCATCTTACAAATACCACAGTCCACATGATCACATGACTAAAACTGTTAAAGTGACACTAAAGGTTCATTTTTTTTTTAAATAACAAACATATCATACTTACCTCCACTGTGCAGCTTTTGCACAGAGTGGCCTCGAACCTGCTCTTCTGGGGTCCCTCGGCGGCTCTCTCGGCTCCTCCCCGGATCAGATAACCCCCTGGGAAAATCGCTCGCCCAGGAAGTTGCCTTGCGGGCACGCTCCCGAGTCCAGCATTCGGCGTCCATAGGAGGACCCGTCACTGGATTTGGCCGCGTCACTGGATTTGATTGACAGCAGCGGAAGCCAATGGCTGCGCTGCTATCAATCTATCCAATCAACAGCCGAGAACCCCCTAGCAGAGAGACAGCGTGTCCCCTTGGGACAAGCTCGAGGGTTCAGGTAAGTAAAACGGGGGGGGGGGGGGGGGGGGGGGGGGCGGTCACTGACAGGTGTTTTTTCACTTTAATGCATGGGATGCATTAAGGTGAAAAAACACTAATCTTTACAACCCCTTTAACTGTTTCCTAACATGCATAAGGAACTAGGCATAACAATTGAACATAAAGAATACACATCATTATCTTCCCTCTCAAGTATGAAACATTTAATATGAGACAAAGTCCCTCCATATATTTGGTTTAATAGCTCGACCATAGCGAGAGAAAGTAACCGCTGGCTCATCATCCGTAGGATTAGTGTCCAGTTGAGAGTCACTCCCAGCATTATCACATGCTGATACGTTTATGCTGTCCTCGGTATCCTCAGGAGACTCAATATCCGTGTTTCGGACTTCGGTGCCATCATGGGCTTGTTCTTTATCTCCATTGTCATCTGGTTCCTCTAATGATGTATCCGCGGCAGTGTCTGGACGAAGATGTTTCGTCTCAGTTTCTGTCCACACTTGGTCTCGATTATATATGATTTTGGTGAATTGGCTTCTTCGATAATTCAAGCAGGTTCCCATGTAGTCCCAGTGAATCTGTGTCGCACAGCTTGCCCAGCAGAGAGTGGACGAAGGGATTTTGTAGATTTATCAAAATACGGTTTTTGTCTTTTCATGTTTATGATCCTCTGAGCTGTTACTCGACCCTTTGGAATAGACTGAAGCTGCATTTTCTGTGGTGCAATAGACACTGTGGTCCTCGGTGCTCTACCCTTTAGCAGCCGTGTGCAGGTGAGCATAAACCTTCAATAGATGTTGCACGATAGTTCAACAGTCCTAGGTACACATCCTGCCCTGATGATTGCTCTTTCAGTATAATGGACTTGGCTATGCCAACATACCTCTCTGCTAGACCATTGGCCTGTGGGTGATAGGGGCTTGTGGGTTTCTGCCTGATTCCCCATTCACGCAGGAAGCACTGGAACTCAGAACATGAGAATTGTGGGCCATTATCAGACACAAGTTCTTCACACACTCCATGTCTTCAAAGTATTGTTTTGAAGGCCCATATGACTGTTGATGCTTTTAAATTTCTCAGCTGCTCTAGCTCAAAGTATTTGCTGTAGTAATCTACTACTATCAGGTAATGGTTGTCCTCAAAATGAAAACTATCTGTAGCCAGTCTCTGCCATGCCCGTGAAGTAGCATTCCACGGTGTAAGAGGTTCTTTTGCATTGTGTTTAAAATGTTAAAACATCACACGGTACCAGAAGTCGGGTCAGAAGAGTCATGGCAGCAAACAGCAACACAAAGAACATCCCTTCCCTGGATTTGGACTGTATCTGAAAACTGGTCACAATGGAGGGAGCTGATAGAGCTTGTGTGTCAGTACCAGATGTAGACAAATGGACTGATCAGCAGAAAGCAGCTCACTTTCTGATATGTGTGGGACCAAAAGGACGTGATGTGTGTAGGGTTGCCACCTGTCCAGGATTCACCCGGACAGTTTGGGTTTGGAATCATGCAATCGGGGTTTCAGACTGCCTGAAACCCGGACACATTATTCAGACTGGACTTTGGCTTCCCAGTAGGGTTGTTGGCTGCAGTTGTCTAAGCTGAGAGTATCTGTTACACTCTCTTTCATGCTGCCCAAAGCCAACGCTAACAATCCCCCCCCCCCCCAAATACACACACAGACAGGAGAGGGGAGAGGGCTCGATCTGCACCTCTTCCTCCCGCCCCTACCCCTCTGTGTCTGCCCACACTCCAATCCCCAGCGCTGTGCCCCAGAAAAGGAAAGTTGGGGCTGGAAATTTAAATTCCAGCAGCCTCACATACATCTGGATGAGAGGTGCTGACTGCCAATGGGTGAGTGAGCTCACCATCCATCCCTGTCTGTGACTGAAGTCTCCCCCTTCTCTCTCCTGCCTCTGAGTGAGTACACTAAGGTAAATCCGGGTTCTCAGAGCACCCCTTACATCAGAGTTCCCCTTTACACCAGAGACCACAGTGTTCCCGCTTACATCAGAGTCCTCTCCGTACATCAGAGTTCTCAGTGTTCCCCCTTAAATCGGGTTTCCCAGAGCATCTTTTATGTCAGAGTCCCCAGAGTTCTCCCTTACATCAGTCTGCAGAGTCACCCCCTTACAGTGAAAGGGAACTCTGCGAGTTCAGATGTAAAAGGGGAACTCTGTGGACTCTGATGTAAAGGGGGACTCTTGTTATTCACTTCATATGATTAGAAATGTTCCTTATTAGCAAAATAGATGTATAAAAAAAAAATGCTGTGCGCCGCTAAAGTATTCGGGTTTGACTTGAAGAAAAAGTGGCAACCCCAGATGTGTGCCGAGCCTGGCAAGCAAGTGGGGAGATCACTGCAGAGGACAAAAAGGAAACAGAGGTACTGTTTGCAAAGTTTGAAGCATACTGCAACCCAAGGAGAAACTCCACAGTGTAAAGAAAACTGTTTTATGAGAGGAAGCAATGTGGAGGTGAGTCTGTGGATGAATGGGGGACACAGCTGCGCTTGTTTGCCAAAGACTGTGCTTTCTATGATGCCGGAGATATGATAAAAGTCCGCATTCTGATGGGCAGTAAGTTTAAGGAAGTTCAGGAAAAGCTGCTGCAGGAAGACGACTTAAATCTTGAGAAAGCCATAAGGATTTTCAAAGCATATGAAATGTCAAAAAAAGGACACGCAGGTACTGGAAGGAACACAGCTAAAGATTAATGCTATAGAAAATCACAGCAGCAGATATGGGCAAGAAAGAACACACAAAGGAATAACGGGCACCTATGGTACTGGGACAAGTAACACACAAACAGCGTGTGGATATTGTGGAAACATGCACCATAAAAATAGTGTCTGTCCGGCATGGGGGCAGATATGCAATAAATGCAAGAAAAGAGGACATTTAGCCAGGGTGTGTAAACTGTCTTCACAAAACGGAAGGTCAAAACAGTGGCGGCTGGTGCTCAAAATTTTTTAGGGGGCGCAAACAAACTGAAAAATACTGAACCCCCCCCAATCAATTGCAGCCTTACTGTGCCCATCAAATGCAGCCACTGTGCCCAACAAATGCAGCCACTGTGCCCATCAAATGCAGCCACTGTGCCCATCAAATGCAACCATTGTGCCCATCAAATGCAGCCATTGTGCCCATCAAATGCAGCCATTGTGCCCGTCATATGCAGCCATTTGTGCCCATCATATGCAGCCACTTGTGCCCATCATATGCAGCAATTTGTATCCATCGTATGCAGCCACTTGTGCCAATCAAATGCAGCCATTGTGCCCATCATATGCAGCCATTTGTGCCCATCATATGCAGCCACTTGTGCCCATCATATGCAGCCATTTGTGCCCATCATATGCAGCCACTTGTGCCAATCAAATGCAGCCACTTGTGCCCAGTATATGCAGCCATATGTGCCCGTCATATGCAGCCACTTGTGCCAACCAAATGCAGCCACTTGTGCCCATTATATGCAGCCATATGTGCCCATCATATGCAGCCACTTGTGCCCAGTATATGCAGCCACTTGTGCCCATCAAATGCAGCCAGGCGCGTCCCCCAGCTCGGCTGTCGCTTCACTAACCCCCCCACCACAGCCGGTCCGGTGGCATTTACCGCTCGTGTGGCAGGGCTCTGCTCCTCTCCTGGAGTGACGGGGCTCTCCTCCTCGGCAGGAAGCGGCGAATGCGGCTCCCGTGTCCGCTTGGCTCCTCAGGCTTCCTCCGCCGTGTCTCCTCTTCCGCCAAAGCGTTAGGCATCCAATAGGATCACCTAATGCTTTGGTCAATCGGGAGACAGGTCTCACTGACTTGCCTGCTGATTGGCAGGGAGGAACATTAGTGTGAAAATAGCAAAAATTCATTCGCTATGCCACACAACAGGGTGGGATTGGGACGCAGTGCTCTGTGCCCCGAGCCCACCCTATTTTGAAGCCTATTAGAGCCTCTGGCTCTAATCACATGCTTCAAAATACACCCCCCCCCCTCCGCTTATACCTGCCATAGTATTTCATGTGTCCGGCATCCTGAAATGGACCGGGCACATGAATAGGGAGAACGGCGGAGGTGTCAGGGGGTTCGGCGCCCATAGTGCACGGGCCGCCACTGGTCAAAAACACGTTCTGTCCCGGCCCGCACCGATCACCTGTGAGTACATGTACTCATGCAAATGCTTGGTACTGGCCCCGATACTAGTATTGTTATCGGTATCGGTGCAACCCTAATTGTAACTATACTAAAATGACACCCAACTGAGCAGAAACTGATTTCTGTGAAATGCACAGCAGGCAGATTCCACAGAGCTCCATGCATGTGCGGTGGGTGGCTCTGCTTCCTGAGTCTGTGCCCCTCCCTCTCTCTTTCTCGCTGTATGATGTATCACCAATCAGATTCACACGTCTAAGCCAAGCATTGATCACACTGTGAGAAAGCTTTCTGTTTATGAGAGGCAGAATGAGGCTTGCACTGAATGTGGTTGGGAACACCTCTTACAAACTGATAAGAAACGGTGTTCTCAGATTACTGACAACACACATCTAATGCACAGCTAGACAGTTTTTTTCCATTACTTCCAGGGACAAGGGGCGGTACATTACCTGAGCGGACTGATAAACTTCTAGTCTCATCCTTTTGGCGGCTTTTCTTGACTCGCTCTCGCAGGCTGCCGCCAGAATGTTCTCCGCCATGGCTGAGGTTAGATGAGGCGGAGTCGGCCTGGCCTGGAAACACAAACGGCATTGAGTATAAGAGACAAGTGAGCGATATCACACACAAAACCGACTGACCCCTAATATGAACTATACCTGCCTATAACACATCTCATCAGGAAGAACCGCAGTTGTGGTTTTAATTTCCACTAGAGACATGTTCTCATACTAATATGGCTTCTGTAAGACTGTGGTGGGGACATTAGATTGTCAGCTCCTTTGAGACATGACCCGGCATGATATGGTTTGCAGGACTAGCTAGTGCTTCATATGACATCATGAGCCTGACATTCAAAGAGCACATTCACTATTCCTCCCAATGACACCAACAATGGGACACTATTCTTCCCACTGACACCAACAATGGGACACTATTCCTCCCAATGACACCAACAATGGGGCACTATTCTTCTCACTGACACCAACAATGGTGCACTACTCCTCCCACTGACACCAATGATAGGGCACTATCTGTCACAAAGACCTGAAGCGCTGACTGTTCTCATACTAATATGGCTTCTGTATGACTGTAGTGGGAGCATTAGATTGTCAGCTCCTTTGAGACATGACCTGCCATAATATGGTTTGCAGGACTAGCTAGTGCTTCACATGAGCCTGACATTCAAAGAGCACATTCACTATTTCTCCCAATGACACCAACAATGGTGCACTATTCCTCCCACTAACACCAACAATAGGGCACTATTCCTCCCACTGACACCAACAATGGGGCACTATTCCTCCCACTGACACCAACAATGGTGCACTATTCCTCCCACTGACACCAACAATGGGGCACTATTCCTCCCACTGACACCAACAATGGGGCACTATTCCCCCCCGCTGACACCAACAATGGTGCACTATACCTCCCACTGACACCAATGATAGGGCACTATCTGTCACAAAGACCTGAAGAGCTGAACTGTATGCTGTCTACCGGGCGCTCGGGTTCGGCACATCATGGATCTGGTGGACAGATTACTGGTATCGGTATCATGATAATGAAAACGGTATCATTAGCAGTAATCAGCATGGATTCATGAAGAATCGTTCTTGCCAAACCAATCTATTAACCTTCTATGAGGAGGTGAGTTGCCATCTAGATAAAGGAAGGCCTGTAGACGTGGTGTATCTGGATTTTGCAAAAGCATTTGACACAGTTCCCCATAAACGTTTACTGTACAAAATAAGGTGCGTTGGCATGGACCATAGGGTGAGTACATGGATTAAAAACTGGCTACAAGGGTGAGTTTAAAGGGTGGTGATAAATGGGGAATTAAAAATAAAGGATTACCGCCCTAGATGAATCAAACAAGTGAAATCTAAAGCAAAAAAGCAGCGGCTTAAAAGTGAGATAAGCACTATAACAATAAATAAACAAATGAAGCCGCGCTAATATATATATATAAAAATGACAGTAATTGAACCAAAAACCATAAATGATCATTTCAGTGGAATTGGGCATATAAAGTCCTTTAAACACAGGTGAATGTGCATATGTTATACATTGAGACTGGTTGAAACAGCACCTGAACACCACTCAGACTTGTGAACCTCCACCACATGAAATGCAAGCTTACCAGGCTTACAACCCAGCCAGGGCCTTTATCCAAGGGATGGGAATGGCCAACACACAGTGATTCTTGGTATGCAGTAAACAGGACATCAATCAAGGATAGGGCGACTCCGTTATTTGTTTGCCATGGACAAGGCAGTATTACCCAATAAAAGAGAACTCACCATAGTGTAATACATAATGCACAGGTTTAATAAGATAAAAAATTGCACTTACACAGAAGGCATTGAAAATGGCATTAATGATAAAAGAGCCAGCCGGCTAGCGAACACCCGTCCTCTCGGGAACTCAGAGCGATGACGTCAGCACAGCACTCCTCCCAACGTGCGTTTAGTTACAAACTGACTTCTTCCTGGGGCACTTTATATGCTCAATGCCACTGAAATGATCATTTATGGTTTTTGGTTCACTTATGCCGCGTACACACGGGCGGACTTTCCGACCGGACTGGTCCGACGGACCGAATCCGGCAGACAATCCGATCGTATGTGGGCTGCATCTGACTTCCGTCGGACCGTTTCGGTCGGAAATACGACGGACTTTAGATTTGAAACTTGCTTCAAATCTTTCCGCCGGACTCAGTTCCTGACGGAAAGCCCGTTCGTCTGTATGCTGGTCCGACGGACCAGATACGACGCAAGGGCAGGGTACTACATCTCGCGCTCGCTGCAATAGGAAAAACAAATTTTCCTATTGCGGTGAGCGCGGGACATACCAGGCCCTTAGGTCTGGTATGGGTTTTAAGGGGAACCCCCTACGCCAGAAAAACTGCGTGGGGTCCCCCCCAAAATCCGAGCACTCAGCCCGGCCGGTCAGGAAAGGGGGTGGGGACGAGCGAGCGCCCCCCCCCCCTCCTGAACCGTACTAGGCCGGGTGATATTGCCCTGCCCCCTTATGCCGTCACAGTCCCAGCATGCCCAGGGACTGTGACGGCATAAGGGGGCGGGGTCACCGCCTATATAAGTCATAGCGGAGCGCTCAGACAGCATTACAGCTGGAGAGAGCGCCGTGTCAACATTGGAAGACGGGAAGAAGGCGACGCAGAAGTCTGGGCCACCGCTAGCAAAAGAGTGGCAGAAGATAGCGGAAGAGCCGGCAAAAGAACCGGACACCGGGAGAAGAGGCCGGAGAGAGCGGAGAAGAACCGGACGCCGGGAGAAGAGGCCGGAGAGACCCCCGAAGTAGGAAGAAGACCCCTGAAGTCAGAAGAAGACCCCCGGAGCCTGAAGAAGACCCCCAGAGCCGGAAGAAGACCCCCAGAGCCAGAAGAAGACCCCCAGAGCCAGAAGAAGACCCCCAGAGCCAGAAGAAGACCCCCAGAGCCAGAAGAAGACCCCCAGAGCTGTCTAATAAATTACTTTAAAAAACTGTGTAGTGTGTTTTTTTATTGACACTTTTTCCCTAGGTGAATGGGTAGGGGTACGATGTAAAATGTGAAAAAAAGGTATTTAACTGTTGAATTTTCAAAAAATTTTCACACACTGTATAGTACATCTTATTATTATAGAGGGGCTGGCAGGAATTGGGATCACTAGCTTTACTGCCGCATGGAATAGCAGCAGGAGGGGAGGGGTGGGGAGGAGATGGCTCACACACTAGTAAGTGACAGACAGGGAGGGAGGGGGGGAGAGGGGAGACTGCAGGATGATGGAGGCAAGTAAACGGGCCATGGTTTCATGGGTCAGCAGCCATGATTATCGTGGTCAGCACACTAAGGGGGACACAGCCAGGATCAACCAGATATATTACAACATAGAATGGGACAAATTACACCGCACAAGCACTATGTGGTTTAATATGCCTTAAAGGATTAGGATCTTTTTTTATTATTATTTTTTTTAGGGTTACAACCTCTTTAAGTTATGCCAAAGTTATTGCCAAATAAATAGGCCCGGAGTGGAAATGTAAAAATTGCTCTGGTCTATGGGTGTATACAGGTGCAAGAGATGTATGTTTTGCTCTATATCCTGCTCTGTACATTGGCACGGCATTCACAAAGTCACACAGATTGTGAGAGATACAATCACTCGAGCCCATAACAAAGACACACAGAGAATTGTACGCCTGGTAACTCACACAGACCCTGAGAGCATCCGGTCTCACCATCTCCATGCCGTTCTTCTTCATGCGCCGGCAGGACTTCAGGTAGGTGCGGATGCGCTTTCTGGCCCGTTCTTGGAATTCTGGGAACTGGCGGCTGCACGACTCGATGATGGCCTGTATCTTTTCCTTGGGTTGCTTGGAGATGGGGACCATGCGGTCCAGGTTCTCGTCCACAAAGAGGCGCACAAACATCTGGTGTTCAGTAGATGGAAAAAATGCCATTTATTAAGACAGCTGAAGCCAGTGGGCATTCCATTTTTACAGAAGAACATCACCAAGTGCTATACGTTTCTATAATGGCCACATAAATAACACTAATGCAAATTTTAAAACAATTACGAGCCTTTGTGAAAAATACGATTTTTGTACTCACCATGAAACCCTTTTCCTGGAGTCCGCTGGGGAAAAGAGGAAGACTTTAACCTTATGGATATACTGCCGCCTACAGGATGGCAAAAAAATGTAGGCTAGCCCAGGATAGCCACTTCTACTACCGCCCTACCTCAGTTTATTAGCAAATCAGTACCAAGAGCCTGATAATAAACACTGAGGGAAGGGACCCCTGTCTCTCAATGGACTACAGGAAAAGGTTCCGGTGAGTCTTTACAGATGACACCAAACTATGCAGTGGAATAACGTCCTTACAGGATGTCTCCGATTTACAAGCCGACCTCAATGCACTTTCTAATTGGGCGACTATTTGGCAGATGAGGTTTAATGTTGATAAATGTAAAGTTATGCACTTGGGGGCTAAGAATATGCATCATACATACTAGGGGAAGTACAACTGGGGGAATCCATAGTGGAGAAGGATCTGGGGGTTTTGGTAGATCATAAGCTCAATAATAGCATGCAATGCCAAGCTGCGGTTTCCAAAGCGAGCAAAGTCCTTTCTTGTATAAGAGAGTTATGGACTCCAGAGAGAGATATCATTTTGCCCCCCTGTACAAATCATTAGTAAGACCTCATCTGGAATATGAAGTTCAGTTTTCAGCACCAGTTCTCAAAAAGGATATCGGGGAACTGGAGAAAGTGCAGAGAAGAGCAACCAAACTGATAAGAGGCATGGAGGAGCTCAGCTATGAGGAAAGATTAGAGGAACTGAATTTATTCTCTCATGAGAAGAAGCGATTAAGGTGGGATATGATCAACATGTATAAATATATAAGGGGTCCATATCGTGAACTTGGTGTTGAGTTATTCACTTTACGGTCATCACAGAGGACAATGGGGCACTCTTTACCTCTGGCGGAAAAAAGATTTAATCTCCAAATACGAAAAGGTTTCTTCACAGTAAGAGCTGTGAAAATGTGGAATAGACTCCCTCCAGAGGTGGTTCTGGCCAGCTCAATAGATTGCTTTAAGAAAGGCCTGGATTCTTTCCTAAATGTACATAATATAACTGGGTACTGACATTTATAGGTAAAGTTGATCCAGGGAAAATCCGATTGCCTCTCGGGGGATCAGGAAGGAATTTTTTTCCCTGCTGTAGCAAATTGGAGCATGCTCTGCTGGGGTTTTTCACCTTATTCTGGATCAACTGTGGGTATAGGATTGTGTATATGGGATTATATGATATTATTTTTATTTATTTTTATGGTTGAACTAGATGGACTTGTGTCTTTTTTCAACCTGACTAACTATTTAACTACGTAAAAGTCTTATTTTCTTTCTCGTCCATTGAGGGACACAGAAAGACTTTAAAGTATACTCTAAGTTCACCTTTACAGAAAATCTGCAAGGTGACCTTACACTGGACTCCCTCCCCATGTGCTCTCCATGTTACGGCGCTGACCAATTAGAATGCCTCTTGTCTGTACACGCCGAGAGGTACAGAAAGGAGATTAAGCCGTGGGGTCTTCAAATCCCCGGACTGGTGAAGCGCAGTTCTGGTCCTTGACAGAGCAGGATCATGGGACTACAGCACAGCGGGCCACGGGGATGGGGTCCAGTGTAAGGTCACTGCTTTATTTCATATATATATATATATATATATATATATATATATATATATATATATATATATATATATATAGCCAAAAGTATTGGGACACCTGCCTTTACACGCACATGAACTTGAATGGCATCCCAGTCTTAGTCCGTAGGGTTCAATATTGAGTTGGCCCCACCCTTTGCAGCTATAACAGCTTCAACTCTTCTGGGAAGGCCGTCCACAAGGTTTAGGAGTGAGTCTATGGGAATATTTGACCATTCTTCCAGAAGAGCATTTGTGAGGTCAGGCACTGATGTTGAACGAGAAGGCCTGGCTCTCAGTCTCCGCTCAAATTCATCCCAATGGTGTTCTATCGGGTAGGGGTCGGGACTCTGTGCAGGCCAGTCATGTTCCTCCACCCCAAACTCGCTCATCCATGTCTTTATGGACCTTGCTTTGTGCACTGGTGCGCAGTCATGTTGGAAGAGGAAGGGGCCATCCCCAAACTGTTCCCACAAAGTTGGGAGCATGAAATTGTCCAAAATGTCTTGGTATGCTGACGCCTTAAGAGTTCCCTTTACTGGAACTAAGGGGCCAAGCCCAACCCCTGAAAGACAACCCCACACCATTATCCCCCCTCCACCAAATGCTTTGGACCAGTGCACAAAGCAAGGTCCATAAAGACATGGATGAGTGAGTTTGAGGTGGAGGAACTTGACTGACCTGCACAGAGTCCTGGCCTCAACCCGATAGAACACCTTTGGGATGAATTAGAGCGAAGATTGCCACCCAGGCCTTCTCGTCCAACATCAGTACCTGACCTCACAAATGTCCTTCTGGAAGAATCCCATAGACACACTCCAAAAGCTTGTGGACAGCCTTCCCAGAAGAGTTGAAGCTGTTATAGCGGCAAAGGGTGGGCCAACTCAATATTGAACCCTACGGACTAAGACTGGGATGGCATTAAAGTTCATGTGCGTGTAAATGCAGGCATCCCAATACTTTTGGTAATATAGTGTATGTCTCTTATGAGTCCAACAACTGTTTCTGAAGGTCAGAGAAAATCAGACTCAAGTCTTACGGAGTCCGTGGGGAACTGACAGAGGAAGCTACATGGTAGTCCCCTGTAAAAATGTTTTAATCAAAACAGTGAAAATCCAACAGATATAAAAAGCAGAAACCTGACCATTAATACTGATGAGAAGCAAATGCTGGGCAAGGCCCACATGCATGAAATCGAAGATTCGATTTACAGAGAAACTCCTGTGTTGGAAGGCCCAAAAACTCACATCAAGTGAAGTATGTCTTGCACACCTAAATATAGACTTCATGGGATGTAGACTTCATAGCTTTGAGCATTGTAGGAATCACAGACTCATAGATGACCATCCAAAAAGATCTGGCAGTGCCCACGAAGTGTCTGCCATCGGCCTTACCAGGTCAGTGAACCACAACTGCTTGCCCCAGTCCAAAGCAATTAGGATCACCCGGACACCCTAAATCTCGATCCTGTGGAGCAGATAAGGAAGAGACATCAGGGGAGAACATGCATAGATCATGGTGGTGTTCTAATGTAAAGGAGCCACCAGAGTATGCTCTGCTTCAGCTAGTAGATGCCTTCTCCTGGATCAAAACCTGTCTAGGTTACTGTTGAACCTGTGGGCCAGGAGTTCAACATTTGGTGTCCCCCACCTGCGAAACTTGGCTGCTGGCTGAGGAAATTAGCCTGCTAATTGTCTATGCTTGGGAATGAACAAGACTGACAAGGCTGTGAAGTTCTACCTCAGGACAAGATCCACTCTACTCTTGCCGCAGGGAGACTTCTGGTCCCTCCCTGATGGTCGATGTGTGCAATCATTTTGTTATTGCCCCTATGAATCCGAATCAAATGATCCTTCTGCAGGGTGGTCCAATGCTGCTAGGGCAGCCAATAACCCAAAGTTCCAGGATGTTGTTCGGGAGACAAGACTCTGAAGACGACCAAGTCCCCTGCACCAACAAGACTCTTCCTTAGTCCAACCGCCTAGAATTTGTCGAGAGGATCTTCCAAAAGATTGGAAGAAAAGACTTCCCTAGTCAAGAGGCAGATTCCTGTGCCACCCAGGGCTGGTGCAAGGATTTTTGACACCCTAGGTGAACACCCCCCCCCCCCCCCCCCCCCGGCTCCACTACCTTTGCCCTGCCCATGTATACCCCACCTTTTTAATGAAGTGCCCACCAAATGCAGCCCACCAGCGCCTATCAAATGCAGCCTCACCAGCGCCCATCAAATGCAGCCTCACCAGAGCCCATTAAATGCAGCCTACCATCGCCCATCAATGCAGCCTACCAGTGCCCATCAATGAATGTTTGCTTGCTTCCATTCATTCGGGAGTCGGGACACAGACACAGTCCTCTCTGTCGCCGCTACACCTCTGACACTATGTGCGAACAGAGCGGCGGCTGCTTGCTGATGCTGAGACTTAGTTGCTTGCTGCAGAGAGAAGAGAGTAGGAACACCAGTGGCTGGGCGCCCTAGGCAGCAGTGCGTCCTAGGCAGCTGCCTAGTTTGCCTAGTGGTAGCACCGGCCCTGGTGACACCAACTTGTTCCTCTTTGTCAACCGAGTCAGTCTGTCCAGAGGCCACAGCGACTTGCCCCATGACAATAGAATGTTGCATTGCAGATGCCTGGAGTGAAAGTAGGCAAAGTGAACTGCCTTTGAAGGAAGCTACCATCTGCTACAAGATGCAGCATGGCTAATAATGGGGCCGAGCATTTTTGTGATCACCCAAGGTACAGACGAGAGGCCAAAGGAAAGAAACTTGTAGCGTAAAGGCCCCACAGCGATGCAAAAGAAGCACTGGCAAGGTGGGGGCATGTAAGTAAGCATCTTTGATATCCACAGAAAAAGTCTCCCTGGTTAAGGGATGCAATGACAGATTTGGTGTTCTGCGATCCAAGATGGGGCAAAACTCCCCATTTGGGTTTGGGGACAGCAAGCAGCATCCTGAGTTTAACTTCTAGAATAATTTTTCCATGAGTAATGGGGGAATGACACCTTGATTCAGAAGATTATAGAAGGCCTGATGGAGATCTGCTAGTCTGTGGATTGGGGGGACATGAGGCTTCAAGCAAACATTACAGCTAACATATACAATGCAGACATTTGCTCTTCACATTCAATCAACAAGGAAGGATTTTGACCGGTAAGACTTAGTTTGACAAAGTTAGGTCACGGCCAGAATCGGGTGCCAGGCAGGACTCCATAGTCAGGACAGAGCTCCAGAAATAGCTTATCAGTTGGGTCATTAAAGGTAGATGCTTCCTCCACTGGTATGGTAGTTGCCTTGTTAAGAGAGGACACTACTAGATCCATAGTGGGAACAGACCACTTCTGTACAAAGTCCTCCCAAAACAGATACAAGTCTAGCTCCTCCTCCTCTTATAGGCGGCAGCATAACCCAAAGGTTGAAGAATTCCTGTGTCCCTCAATTGATGAGAAAGACTTTTTCTCCTTTTACTTGGTATGAGACACTTGTGATCCTTGTACACCAAAATGTGCTCATGTGCTAAAAAAAGGAACATGCTGATAGAACAGGGGTCTCAAACTGGCGGCCCTCCAGCTGTTGCGAAAATACAAGTCCCATGAGGCATTGCAAGGCTGACAGTTACAAGCATGACTCCCACAGGCAGAGGCATGATGGGACTTGTAGTTTTGCAACAGCTGGAGAGCCGCCAGTTTGAGATTCCTGTGATAGAAGAAGAGAGCAGAGTAACAAGTCGAATTCCAAACAAATTCTTTCTTCGAAAATTGCATATATGAATTTCCGCTCGCATTTCGCACCATTAGAGGGGGCCGCAGCAACGCCCGATTTTTGTGCAGCCATCAAATCTGATTGATCGGGCACCTTGGAAATTTTTGGAAAAACTAACAAATTTCTTTTAATTAATGATGGGAGAAACGTGCGAGAAATTAATTTAAAAAAAAAATGCGCATGAGCTGTGACCTGCAAAGAAAAGAAGATTCCCAGCCACGAAATTTCTTTTCTGTAGCAGCATGAGGTGAAACTGAAGGCTTGGTTGGCCGAATTTCGAAATCAATTTTGGCACCATTGGATTACAAATTCCTGATTTTCGCAAAAAAAAATTTGTTTGGAATTTGACCCATGCATTAGTCTGCTGCTTCTCTTTTCTCTTGCAGCTAAGACAAAGCTAACCTTATGTCCCGTAAAATAAAAGAAGTGCCGCAATCCCACCCAGCCAACCTAGTGTAGACTTGATAACGGCCTCAGCCCACGAGTCTCCGCCAAAGCCGCATCCACCGACATGTTTCGCTCCGCCCACCAGAGCTTAATCATAGGCCCTATGGTGGGCGGAGTAAACAGGTCAGGGGGTGTGGCTTTGGTGAAGACTCATGGGATGAGGCCCTTATCAAGTCTACACTAGGTTGGCTGGGTGGGAGTGCGGCGCTTCTTTCATTTCTGCATGCATTGCTTTGGATGAGCACCTTTGGCAGCCGGCACACCTCTCTGGTGACTGCGGGAGTTTGGTTTCTGGCGTTCATAATCTAGCACTGAGCTTATGTCTTGTAACTCACATTAAAAGCTTTCAGACGTTCAGGGTCCAGCCCCTCCGTGTCTGTGATGCGGTCGTTATCTTCGTGGTCGTCGTCATCATCGTCATCCACAGCCGCAGCTCTGCCCGCCGACAGGTCCTCTGCGCAGCCGCTAACTTCTGTCACTTCTGTCTTAATGGAGTCGTAACTTCCTGAGCTGTACGGAGGGGACTGGCAACAAAAAAAAAAAGAAGGGAATCAGTAAATTGTCTACCGATTGACACCTTTCCCAATACATGTGGGAACATTTAAAGTTGAACTTCACCCTCCCAATGCTGCTAGTATTAGTAAATAGATGGGGAATTATATCATAATTACTTGTTTTAAACTTTTTTTTTTTATATTTCATTTACTACTTCAGTTACTTCCTGGCTTCCTGCCAAGGCGAATGATGTCATCCATCCCAGGAGTCTTCAGGAGGGGAGGAGAGGAGGAGGGGCTTTCTCTCCTGCATGTATAATTGACCTAAGGGCAGGAAGTAAATGCTACATGAATCATTTGCCCTTATTCAAGATGGCCACTGCCGGAAATGCTAGGGGGGATGTTTTTCAAAGAGATTTCTCACCAAAATTAAGCATGGAGACACGGATGGATGGGGGAGTTTGCTTTGAATATTAAAAATATTAAAAACGCATTAAATAGCGCTTTTGGTTTGTGGTGCTCAGATGCACTGAAGATCCACTTTAGGCATACCTCCCAACATTTTTAGATCGGAATAAGGGACACCTATTAGCAAATGTATGTAGGCCCCCCTGTCACACCTCCTTAAAGGATAATTAACCAAAAAAAACTGATCTGCAATTTTTATCGTGACTGCGACATTATGGTGGACATATCGGATACTTTTGACACTATTTTGGGACCATTGTCATTTATACAGCGATCAGTGCTATAAAAAAATATGCACTGATTACTGTGTAAATGACACTGGCAGGGAAGGGGTTAAACACTAGGGGGCAATCAAGGGGTTAAGTGTGTCCTAGGGAGTGATGGGCTACTAGTCACATGACAGGGAGCAGTAGATCTGTCTGGTCACTAGGCAGAACTGGGAAATGCCTTGTTTACATAGGCATCTCCCCGTTCTGCCGCTCCGTGACACGATCGCGGGACACCGGTGGACATCGAGTCCGCGGGACCCGCGGACACGGAGCACGCGGCGGGCACGGAGCACGCGGCGTGCGCGCACACGCCCACCCACAATACCGCTTCTTAAAGGAGACGTACCTGTACGCCCATTTGCGCAGCCGTGCCATTGTGCCGACGTATATCACCGTGCGCTGGTCGGCAAGCAGTTAATACTTTATGATGCTTAGGCCTCGTGCACACTGCCTACTGCACTACTGTTTTTGTGAGTTTAGGTGTTTTTTTTTTTTCTGCCCTTGAACTCCCCCTAGTGTTATCGACGCCCACATGGACATTTTTAGCAGTTTAGAAGCAGAGGAGTTTGGAGGATGTTTTCTGAACGCTCTAAAAGCGCGAGAATTTTTACCACAAAAAAACGCAGAACGCTGTTAAACACACCTAAGCGCTAGGCACGTTTACCACTTCTGTGTTTATTTATTTCAATGGGCAGAATAAATTTAAATTCTGGCCAATGAAATAAACACCCAAACTTCAACAACTGCTAGACTCTGCTACAGGCCCCTTTCACACCAGTGGACCCCATCGGGTCTGCCTGTTTGTTTTTCAGGGGGACCTGATCAGACCACCCAATGTTCTGTATGTTCAGCGGGGATCAGAACAGAGCTGAGCAGGCAGATCCACTTCACAGAGTCTGACCCCCCCCCCCGTCTGAATGGAGCCAAACTCACCTTGAAAGAATGTAGCTCAGGTGAGTTTAGAACGCTGATTTTCTCCTGTCAGGATAAACAGCGTTTACAGGAAACTGGCGTGCAATGAGCCCTTAACGACTTAAGGACCAAACCTCTTTCTGAGATTTGTTGTTTACAAGTTAAAAACATTTTTTTTTGCTATAAAATTACTAAGACCCCCAAACATTATACTTTTTCTTTTCTCTAACACCCTAGAGAATAAAATGGCGGTCGTTGCAATACTTTCTGCCACACCGTATTTGCGCAGTGGTCTTACAAGTGCACTTTTTTGAAAAAAATACACTTTTTTGAATTAAAAAATTAAACAACAGTAAAGTTAGCCCAATTTTTTTTTTTATATTGTGAAAGACAATGTTACGCCGAGTAAATTGATACCCAACAGGTCACGCTTCAAATTGCGGCCGCTCGTGGAATGGCGACAAACTTTTACCCTTAAAAATTTCCATACGCAAATTAAAAAAATTCTACAGGATGCATGTTTTAAGTTACAGAAGAGGTTTAGGGCTAGAATTATTGCTCTCGCTCTACTGATCGCGACGATACCTCACATGTGTGGTTCGAACACCGTTTTCATATGCGGGCGCTACTAATGTATGCGTTCGCTTCTGTACGCGAGCTCGGCGGGACGGGGCGTGTTTAGAAAATGTTTTTATTTTTTTATTATTTTACCTTTTATTTTTTATTTTTACACTGTTCTTTAAAAAAAAAAAATTGTGTCACTTTTATTCCTATTACAAGGAATGTAAACATCCCATGTAATAGAAAAAAAGCATGGCAGGACCTCTTGAATATGAGATCTGGGGTCAAAAAGACCTCAGATCTGATATTTAAACTAAAAGATGACGTCGCTTCCGCCCTGCAATAATATGGAGACGGGTGGGGGCCAACTTCCCCTCACTCGTCTCCATACCAAGCAAGGAGCAACATCCGAATGTCTCCGCCGCTGCCAACGGAGACCAGAGAGCGGTGGGGGGCCCCTCTCCCACCGCCGATAAAAGTGATCTTGCGGCGAATCTGCTGCAGAGACCACTCTTATCGGAAAGCGGACCGCCGGCTGAAGAAGAGGATACATAGGGTTATGCCAGCTAGCTGCTGCCATACCAACGATATTCATCTTACAAGTGATTGTAAACCCCTTCAAATACCCTTCAAATACCCAGTGAAGTGACTGGCTTCAGGTAATACACAGAGATGAAACAAATCCTCCTACATAAATTGTACCTGTTTATCTGCAGCCTTCTCTTCTCTATATCTGTTCAAACTCCAGAATTTATAAAGCTTGTCTGGGAGTTCAGAAAAAAAAGGGGGCGGGGAGCTGAAGTTAGTCTGCAGAGCTCAGTGAGAGCTGATTGGAGGGAAGGGACACGCCCCCTTCACACACAGCACACAGGAACAGAGCTGAGGCTTTCAATCACAGGCTGCGTGCTGGGGATATCTCCCGTCACCTTTTATCTCTTGGTGTCAGGAAAACCTGCCAGAAGAGATTAATGCAGATAGCAGTTGACAATCTCTAATGACCTGCACAATGGACTCCCATGACTAACCCCACCCCCCAAATAAAGACAAGCTGCCTGCCTGTCACATTGACCCTCGACCTTCATTTCCCCAAAACCTGAGCAGTGACATCACTGCACCAGGAAGGCCAATAGCAGCGTTAGAAGCAATGCCTTTCTTTGAACTAATCCATAATTTAACGCCTGCATGAGTGCCCCCATAGATAGCGGCTTCCTATGGGGGCACTCTGAAGGGGGGGGGTTAGGAGCACCAGCATGGGACCCCAGAAAAGGAGGATTGAGGCTGCTCTGCACAAAACCATTACACAGAGCAGGCAGGTAAGTATAACATGTTTATTTACACAGATGTGTAAATAAATATGTTCTCTTCAGTCTCCTCCCCCCTAGTGATCCCCACAGACTGTACATTGTAACGCCGAAGCAAATCAATTCAGCCCATACCTCCTTTTCAATATTTTTTTGGGGTTATCCCATAAAGGTGTATCTCCTAATTCCCCCCACAATGAAGTTGAAGGGCACCTACCTCAGAGGTGGCTTTCAGGGCGTATTTGCCGCGGCTTCGCAGGGCCTCGGCGTCGGACGGATACAGCGGGACCCCCGGGGAAGGCCGGACTTTGTCACTGAGGTTGATGGGCAGCTCTTCCGACGTGGCGGTCAGTTCCAGGGCAGGAGCAGCGGGGTTTCCATTCATGTCAGGTAGCGTGCAGTTGAGGGCGGAGCTGGCGGGGGCTGTGGACGGGTTGGCTACAGAAAAGGGGTTCCCGTTGCAGCTCTCCGAGGAAGACTCATCTGAAAAGGGACAAAGCCAGGTCAACAATGGTTCAAATCCACACAAATACAGATTTCCCCTTAAAGGGACCCATTCATACCCGGGCTTATATACTGAGCTGGGAGGTCAGAGGTCACCTACAGTAGAAGTTATGCACATTCAGGAGCTCGGAGGCAGCAATAAAACTATGTAATGTGATGGTCTTCCTACATAACCCATTTTATTTGCATCCAATCAGGCAGCTGCGTGTACACCAACCCGCTTTCCTTTTCACATTTATGGTGCTGCACTACGCTCTATGCTCCCGCCACTGCCCACTTTTACTGTTTGTTTGCAGTGCAGCTCACAGGAGCAGGAAAAGCTGGAAGTCTGTCATCATGGGGTACCTGTGCTTCTCTGTGCAATGCAGGCAGATCATGGCTGGTGGGAGGGGCCAGCTGGAGGGGTGCTGCACATAGCTTCCTAAATACATCACAGCATAGGGACAGTCAGAGCTAGATGATGCCGGGCGTCCTCCAGCCAGGAAATGATGTGGGCTCTATCTAAATGGTTGGCTTGCAGTAGCTTGAGAAGCTCACAGTGTGCAGTGAAATCAGTTTAAGCCAGGGGGTGTCAAACTCCATTTCATCACGGGGTGCACCTGCACTGATTCCTAGCAAAGGGCCGGTTGTACCTGTAGGACTAGATGTCAAGCACCCCCCCACCTTCCTTACATCAGATGTCAAGCACCCCCCCCCCACCTTCCTTACATCAGATATCAAGAGCACCCCCCCACCTTCCTTACATCAGATGTCAAGCACCCCCCCACCTTCCTTACATCAAATATCAAGAGCACCCCCCCACCTTCCTTACATCAAATATCAAGAGCACCCCCCCACCTTACTTACATCAGATGTCCAGAGCACCCGCCCCCCCCACCTTCCTTACATCAGATGTCCAGAGCACCCCCCCCCCCACCTTCCTTACATCAGATGTCCAGAGCACCCCCCCCACCTTCCTTACATCAGATGTCAAGCACCCCCCCCCACCTTCCTTACATCAGATGTCAAGAGCACCCCCACCTTCCTTACATCAGATGTCCACAGCACCCCCCACCTTCCTTACATCAGATGTCCACAGCACCCCCCACCTTCCTTACATCAGATGTCCACAGCACCCCCCACCTTCCTTACATCAGATGTCCACAGCACCCCCCACCTTCCTTACATCAGATGTCAAGAGCACCTCCCCCACCTTCCTTACATCAGATGTCCAGAGCACCCCCCCCCCCAACTTCCTTACATCAGATGTCAAGAACACCCCCCCACCTTCCTTACATCAGACGTCAAGAGTACCCCACCCTCCCTTACATCACAGTCCACCCCCTTACCTTGTGCTGCTGCTGGGATGGAGCTAGGAAGCAGGAAGGTCAGGGTCTGGAGGAGGATCATAGGAGGGCTGGAGTCAGTTAAGGGGAGGGGGAGAGAAAAGGGGCTGCACAAAGAGGCACAAAATCTGTAGGAGGAGTTCCGTTCTCCTCACTGCTGAGACGAGGGCAGAGACAAAGGGGTGCTGCGGCTGCACAGAGAGGCACAGGATCTGTAAGAGGAGTTCCGCCCTCCACACTGCTGAGATGGGGGCAGAGACAAAGGGGTACTGCATCTGCACAGACAGGCACAGGATCTGTAGGAGAAGTTCTGTCCTCTCTGCTGCTGACTGCTGAGACAGGGGGGGGCAGAGACAAGCCTCTCTGCGGCTGCACGGAGAAACACAGTATCTGGCAGAGGAGTTCTGTATTCTCTGCTGCCAACTTCTGAGACAAGGTTGGGGCAGGGACGAATGGAGAGGCTGCAGTTGCAGGAGAGGTGCAAAGGCCACATGAAATGGCCTGGGGGGCTGGATTCGACCCGCGGGCCTTGTGTTTGACACATGTGGTGTAAACTATTTGAGCACATGAGAGGAGACGGTACAACTGTGCAAGGCTTCACTCAGGAGCTGGGAGACAGTGCGGGAGGGCAGGAGATATTTTGCTGCAAAAATAATTTAAAAACAGAATATTCAGAGTTCTGCACTAACCCGGCCAAGACAGGTTCCCTTCACGTAGTCATCGCATCCACCGCTTCTCTGCAGAGGCTGCTGTGAGCTGCAGCGAGCATGGCTGCCGGTAACATTTTATTTCCACTAATGCAAATTCCATGTGCCAGAAGAGTCAGCCAAGTCAGGAAAGAATTCAATGTCAATGAGAAAATGAAGCCCATGGGAAGGAGAGTGGAAGATCACCAATAGTCTCCAAAACATAGAAGAGACCGCTATAAAGTTTTAGCCTGAAATATCAGTTTTGGGGAACTGACTCTTTAAGCCGATGAAGATGAAAGACGCAGTAACGAGTTCTTTTGGGTAATGAGACCGATCTGCAGATGGAGGGACCAGATCTGCCCGGAGACTGGAGCTCTCATCAGATTAGGGCTGCCTCCTTTACAGCAAAGCCTCATTCCTCTTCCGAGGGAATTTAGCTAATTCTGGAATGGAAGGACAGCGGATTATTTCCTAGAGCCGGAGAGCGTCCGAGATCCAAGGAGAAAGAAGGAAGGAAAACAAGGGGGAGGGGAAATCCTGGAGAATATGCAACAAAAAATGCCATCTCACACCTACGGTGTGCCATCTGCACTGGCTGGAGACTCCAAGTAAAAGGGCCGCTCACTGTACGGTCCAAGCCGCATAGGTCAGACGTGTGTTTGGATAACAGTAATGGCCCAATATGGAATGTCAGGGGATGGCTAGAAAAGAAGATATATAAAATAGAGGTGGTAATGGAGGAGCAATATTCTCCAGAACAAACCTGAGAGCCAGGAAACCATATTTCCAGGAGGGCAGCAATGGCAGCACTTTGATTTTATCATGATGGGTTTGTTTTAAAGCAAGGGTATCAAATTCCATTTCATCGTGGGCCACATCAGCAGTATGGCCTGACTCAAAGGGCCAGTTGTATCTGGGGTGTGCTATGTACAGAGTGCAGAGTTCAGGGGTATGCTGTGTACAGAGTGCAGGGTTAATGAGTGTGTTATGTACAGAGTACAGAGTTCAGTCGTATAGTGCTGGAGCTTGCACAAGGTTGATGTCAACCCCTCCGTCAGTGTTAGAATCTGGTGACTGTCCGCTTTGGCCTAAGAACTACCCGCTATGAGGAAGTCACAAACTAGCCCATGCCCAGGAGCATCAGATATTTAACAAGGGCACTGACTGAGCACAGTAAAGTGAATAAAAATAGATGGTGGAGGAGCTTCCAAAAAACTGCCACTTTGCTCTGAGGCAAGCAAAGCAACAGAGACTCCTTAAAGGCGTCTTCCACCTTTCGCCCAAAATAAATAAATAAAACTAAATGAACGGAAACGGAAAAAATCTAGAATGTGCATTTGTTTGCGACTTAGGTACTAGACTTTGGAACGCCGCTCAAAGCCAGGGAGACAACTCTCGTAGTCATCCGGTAAAGAGGGTGCAGGCTGCCAAACAGCTCATCCAAAGCAATGTACTTGCAAGGTTGGAAAAGCACAGCACTCCAGACCAGGCAACACGGTATTAACATGAGAAACAGCCTCAGCCCATGGGTCTCCGGTAGAAGCCACACCCTTTGATGCATATTGGCCCGCCCACCAGAGCTTAATCATACAATTAAAGTGATGGCAAAGCTTCGTTTTCTTTTTAAATAACAAACATGTTATACTTACTGCCTCTGTGCAAGAGTTTTGCACAGAGTGGCCCCAATCCTCCTTTTCTAGGGTGCCCCCGTGGCGCTCCTCCTCTGCTTGAGTGCCCCCACGGAGAGCAGCTTTCCAAGGGGGCGCTCGTGCGGGCGCGCTCCCGAGTCCTGCTGCTGCGTCCATTGACACAGACAGCAGGACTCATCCCCGCCCCCGGCTCCCGTGTCACTGGATTTGATTGACAGCAGAGGGAGCCAATGGCTTCTGCTGCTATCAATCTATCCAATAAGAACCCGAGACATGGGCTGGAGCTGCTGTGTTCGTCCCCATCGCTGCAACGATCGGGTTCAGGTAAGAAAAAGGGAGGGGGGGGGGGGCGCTGCAGCACAAAAAGGTTTTTCACCTTAATGCATAGAATGCATTAAAGTGATTGTAAGGGTTCATTGTTTTTTTTATTTTTAAATAACAAACATATCATACTTATCTCCACTGTGCAGCTCGTTTTGCACAGAGTATCCCCGTACCTCGTCTTCTGGGGTCCCCCGGCTCCTCCCCACATCATATAACCCCCTAGGAGAAGCGCTTTCCCGAGGGGGTTATCTTGTGGGCACGCTCCCGAGTCCAGCATTCGGCATCCATATCCGCCGAATGGATCACTTGACCCCGCCCCCAGGGCATTGGATTTGATTGACAGCAGCGGGAGCCAATGGCTGCGCTGCTATAAGTTTATCCAATCAAGAGCCGAGAACCCCAGGCATAGAGGAAGCATGTCCCCTCCGGGTAAAGTTAAGTAAAGGTAAGCAAAATGGGGGGGGGGGGGGATGGGCTGGGGGGCTCAGTCACTGCCAAGTGTTTTTTTTTGCCTTAATGCCACCCCCTGACACTACTAGGTGGGCCACTAATTTATTACTGGCCTGTCATAAACTTAATATGACTTCTTCTGTTGATGTATATGATTTGTTATCAGAGGATCCATCACTAAGTCAGTTATTAGCTGTTGCCACTTCTAGTTTATTAGATAGTTAATTGTTTAGCTTTCACAATGCATTAAAGTGATTCCAGTTTGTGCTCTGTCTTTAGGGACCAAAGACTTTAAAGTGGGGGGGGGGGGGTGTAGCAATATGAACTACAAACGTAAAGCACCGTACCTTCTGACATTTCTGGGTGTCGCCTGTCCCTTTGGTGACCAATGTATCCAGTGACATCATATTTGTGTGCCAAATAAAAGGATTGTGGAAGGATAAGTTCACCCATCAGATAATTGCTTTGCACGATTGTGGGCAGGACTACATATCCCAGGGATCCTGGCTGCCATCTGACGATCGCTGGGAGTAGCTATAAAAACAGCCAAAGCCTCTCTTCCTCCTGGGCCTGACGCAAGAAGGACCTCTCTGTGCAGCAGAGATGGAGGTTGCGGCCTACAACGCAGAGCCTTCCTTCCAACCCATGGCCCGAGGGGCCTAGCTCTGTTGTTGCTGTCGAACATCCTGTCCAGCACCAATCTGGTCGCCTGTCTGCCAGTGCGAGTTGCAAGCTTCACTTCAGAAGATCAAGACAGCGGATCCGCTGCACTGGTGTGTCGCTACACGAGTTCCTGTTCGGCAGACATCGGAGAGATCTGGACGTTGGTGAGAGAGCACATTGCTCGATCTTTATTCATCCTTTGCTACAACTACATTGAGACACTTTGTGCAGACATCTTTATCCCAGGAACACTTTACTGCATTACTTGAACACTGTGCTCAGACACCTTTTAGTTTTCGTCACTCCAAGGAGTCTACTGTTCCCAATACACCTAAACGGATTACAATTAACGGGCTCCGACTAGCCGGCGAAGAACATCAGATCTGCTACGGGGACTTTATTGCCATTACTTACAGAAAGGCCTCTAGATTACTCTTCTCTAGACCCGCTCTCTCTCCCTCCCTAGGATAACGCATAGGCTGGCCAGGTTCCATCTTCTATAGTGTGGTCATATAAGCAGTTAACTGAAAATCCACTAGGGGATAACTTAATATTCAAAAGGAAGTGTAGATTTATGTATATAGTATTGTTGTTGCTGAAATATGGTCTTTTGTATTTGGGGGGAATTCTTTTGTGGCGGAAACTCAGCAGAATAATTACCTCCTCTTTATAACAACTTTCCCTTTTATTGGTTCAAGTAAAGTTTCTTAGAACCTAAATGCAATGAGTTGTTTGATTATTGCTATACAGTGATACAAGGATGTCTGAACCCAGAGTGTCAGATGGGACTGAAGGTTCAGCAGGTCATGGCCATGCAGATGAGGAGGTAATTCTCAGCAGTCCTCTAGGGGGCCGTGCTACACACATATCTATTTCAAGTTTCTGCATTTGCGAACTGGACCAGCTCCTTTTTGTGTGTTTAAGGGGGCTAGAAGTGAGGCAGACCGACCTGGAGTGTATTTTTTATTATCCAAACTCTTCTCAGTTTTGAATGGAATGAGGAAGGTTCAGAACCTCTAGCATATACAGTTCCTTGAAAAAGTATTCATACCCCTTGAAATTTTCCACATTTTGTCATGTTACAACCAAAAACGTAAATGTATTTTATTGGGATTTTTTGTGACCAACACAAAGTGGCACATAATTGTGAAGTGGAAGGAAAATGATAAATGGTTTTCAATTTTTTTTACAAATAAATATGTGAAAAGTGTGGGGTACATTTGTATTCAGCCCCCCTGAGTCAATACTTTGTAGAACCTCCTTTCTCTGCAATTACAGCTGCAAGTCTTTTTGGGGATGTCTCTACCAGCTTTGCACATCTAGAGAGGGAGATTTTTGCCCATTCTTTTTTGCAGAATAGCTCAAGCTCTGTCAGATTGGATGGAGAACATCTGTGAACAGCAATTTTCAAGTCTTGCCACAGATTCTCAATTGGATTTAGGTCTGGACTTTGACTGGGCCATTCTAACACATGAATAGGCTTTGATGTAAACCTTTCTATTGTAGCTCTGGCTGTATGTTTAGGGTCGTTATCCTGCTGGAAGGTGAACCTCCAACCCAGTCTCAAGTCTTTTGCTGCACACACATATGGGGCTTCTCGGCAGGTGGACCTTGGCGCAGAGTGGCCGCACATTTGCATGCAATAGACTCAACAGTGCTGTGCCGAGAGCGTGTGCCTTGTGTGCTCCCGGCAGAGTGACCGGCGGCTCACGGTAAGCGGCGATCGGGACTTTTCCGATCATGTGACAGCCAATCGCAGCGGTCACGTGGCCATAAGCCTCGCTCTGCCTCCCGGCATAATAAACCCCCTTAAAGAGCCTGCGGCAGCAGAAGCCAAGGGGTTAATGCTCTCCTTGCCCGGCCTGTCAGTTTAGGTGGACGGCCATGTCTTGGTAGGTTTGCAGTTGTGCCATACTCTTTCCATTTTCAGATGATGGATTGAACAGAGCTCCGTGAGATGTTCAAAGCTTGGGATAATTATTTATAACCTAACCCTGCTTTATTTTTCTCCACAACTTTATCCCTGACCTGTCTGGTGTGTTCCTTGGCCTTTATGATGCTGTTTGTTCACTAAGGTTCTCTAACAAACCTCTGAGGGCTTCACAGAACAGCTGTATTTACACTGAGATTAAATGACACACAGGTGGACTCTATTTAAGAATTAGGTGACTTCTGAAGGCAATTGGTCCCACTAGATTTTAGTTAGGGGCATCAGAATAATGGGGGCTGAATACAAATGCCCCCCACACTTTTCACGTATCTATTTGGAAAAAATTTTGAAAGCCATTTATCATTTTCCTTCCACTTCACAATCATCTGCCACTTTGTGTTGGTCTATCACATAAAATCCCAATAAAATACATTTACGTTTTTGGTTGTAACATGACAAAATGTGGAAAACGTCAAGGGGTACGAATACTTTTTCAAGGCACTGTATAGCTGGCCAGCTATATATGCTATGGATTTCATGTTTTTGGAGTGGAATACCCAAGTCAGAGCACTGGTCTCCAGCTTCTGAATTTGAATACAGCAGTCAAGCTTGGGTGGAGTTAGAACCTCTGTCTGGTCTTTACTGCTGTATGTGTCCCCACTGGTATGTTTTTCCTCCACTTCCTTGTGTCACCAGGACAGGAAGTGAGAGGAAATCTCCCCAGCAGTGACACGGACAGCAAAGGAAACCTTTAGATCTCATCTAGGATTTGGATTGTTTTTAAGAATTCCAGCACCAACCATCGTAGGTGGGGCAGAATTAAGGACGTATCCCTGGAAATGATTATAAAAGGACGCTGACTTTGTCAAGAACATGAAATACACATAAATCCCCCGGGATCCAGTCTTTAGGGCTGAGCAAGGAATGAATAAAATCACAAATCTGATAAATTCAATTAACTTTTGTCACTTTCTCTCCGATAACGATCACAGCCTGACTTGTAGTGAGAAAAGATATTTCATTTCCTGAAGTTGACACCCCTTGTACCAAAACTCCCCACCATACTACTCCCTATACAGCAGAGGACGTGATCCGTGTTCAGAGCAATACCAGTACATCTATGTTTATATATTATTATTAGATTTGTGTGTGTTATACATAATAAATTAAAGATACAGATATAGGCCACTATAAATAAGTTGTGTGTGTACAGCATCTATGTGTACATGTATGTGTCCCAGTGTGTGTGTACAGCATCTATGTGTACATGTATGTGTCCCAGTGTGTGTATCAGTGTGTGGGCTGCAGATCTGCACCGACTGGGGTTGCCAGTGGCAGGAGACGTTCCCCTCCCCCATTTCCTTCTTTCACAGAATCTCAGTTGATCTTACAAGGATTAAGCTGTATTATCCCTGCCAGTCACACACTGTACACCCCCCCCCCCCCCAGCCCGACCCTCGCTCCGCCGGGTGACATCCAACTGACAATGTCACTTTACTGTACTGGAGGCTGAGCACAAGATGATCAGCACACTCTATTCTGTATACAATGACTTCTACTGCACCCCACTGCCTAATCCCCTACTACACTGCACCCCACTGCCTCATCCCCTACTACACTGCACCCCACTGCCTCATCCCCTACTACACTGCACCACACTGCCTCATCCCCTACTACACTGCACCCCACTGCCTAATCCCCTACTACACTGCACCCCACTGCCTCATCCCCTACTACACTGCACCCCACTGCCTCATCCCCTACTACACTGCACCACACTGCCTCATCCCCTACTACACTGCACCCCACTGCCTAATCCCCTACTACACTGCACCCCACAACACTGCACCCCACTGCCTCATCCCCTACTACACTGCACCCCACTGCCTCATCCCCTACTACACTGCACCCCACAACACTGCACCCCACTGCCTCATCCCCTACTACACTGCACCCCACTGCCTAATCCCCTACTACACTGCACCCCACTGCCTCATCCCCTACTACACTGCACCCCACTGCCTAATCCCCCACTACACTGCACCCCACTGCCTAATCCCCTACTACACTGCACCCCACTGCCTCATCCCCTACTACACTGCACCCCACTGCCTCATCCCCTACTACACTGCACCCCACTGCCTCATCCCCTACTACACTGCACCCCACAACACTGCACCCCACTGCCTCATCCCCTACTACACTGCACCCCACTGCCTAATCCCCTACTACACTGCACCCCACTGCCTCATCCCCTACTACACTGCACCCCACTGCCTAATCCCCCACTACACTGCACCCCACTGCCTAATCCCCCACTACACTGCACCCCACTGCCTAATCCCCCACTACACTGCACCCCACAACACTGCACCCCACTGCCTCATCCCCTACTACACTGCACCCCACTGCCTCATCCCCTACTACACTGCACCCCACAACACTGCACCCCACTGCCTCATCCCCTACTACACTGCACCCCACTGCCTAATCCCCTACTACACTGCACCCCACTGCCTCATCCCCTACTACACTGCACCCCACTGCCTCATCCCCTACTACACTGCACCCCACTGCCTAATCCCCTACTACACTGCACCCCACTGCCTAATCCCCCACTACACTGCACCCCACAACACTGCACCCCACTGCCTCATCCCCTACTACACTGCACCCCACTGCCTAATCCCCTACTACACTGCACCCCACTGCCTAATCCCCCACTACACTGCACCCCACTGCCTAATCCCCCACTACACTGCACCCCACTGCCTAATCCCCCACTACACTGCACCCCACTGCCTAATCCCCCACTACACTGCACCCCACTGCCTAATCCCCCACTACACTGCACCCCACTGCCTCATCCCCCACTACACTGCACCCCACAACACTGCACCCTACTGTCTCATCCCCCACTACACTGCACCCCACTGCCTCATCCCCTACTACACTGCATCCCACTGCCTCATCCCCCACTACACTGCACCCCACTGCCTAATCCCCCACTACACTGCACCCCACTGCCTCATCCCTCACTACACTGCACCCCACAACACTGCACCCTACTGCCTCATCCCCTACTACACTGCATCCCACTGCCTCATCCCCCACTACACTGCACCCCACTGCCTAATCCCCCACTACACTGCACCCCACTGCCTCATCCCCCACTACACTGCACCCCACAACACTGCACCCTACTGCCTCATCCCCTACTACACTGCATCCCACTGCCTCATCCCCCACTACACTGCACCCCACTGCCTAATCCCCCACTACACTGCACCCCACTGCCTCATCCCCCACTACACTGCACCCCACAACACTGCACCCTACTGCCTCATCCCCTACTACACTGCATCCCACTGCCTCATCCCCCACTACACTGCACCCCACTGCCTAATCCCCTACTACACTGCACCCCACTGCCTAATCCCCCACTACACTGCACCCCACTGCCTAATCCCCCACTACACTGCACCCCACAACACTGCACCCTACTGTCTCATCCCCCACTACACTGCATCCCACTGCCTCATCCCCCACTACACTGCACCCCACTGCCTAATCCCCCACTACACTGCACCCCACAACACTGCACCCCACTGCCTCATCCCCTACTACACTGCATCCCACTGCCTCATCCCCCACTACACTGCACCCCACTGCCTAATCCCCTACTACACTGCTCCCCACTGCCTCATCCCCCACTACACTGCACCCCACTGCCTCATCCCCTACTACACTGCACCCCACTGCCTAATCCCCTACTACACTGCACCCCACAACACTGCACCCCACTGCCTCATCCCCTACTACACTGCACCCCACTGCCTAATCCCCTACTACACTGCACCCCACTGCCTAATCCCCCACTACACTGCACCCCACTGCCTAATCCCCCACTACACTGCACCCCACTGCCTAATCCCCCACTACACTGCACCCCAAAACACTGCACCCTACTGTCTCATCCCCCACTACACTGCACCCCACTGCCTCATCCCCTACTACACTGCATCCCACTGCCTCATCCCCCACTACACTGCACCCCACTGCCTAATCCCCTACTACACTGCACCCCACTGCCTAATCCCCCACTACACTGCACCCCACTGCCTAATCCCCCACTACACTGCACCCCACAACACTGCACCCTACTGTCTCATCCCCCACTACACTGCACCCCACTGCCTCATCCCCCACTACACTGCACCCCACTACACTGCATCCCCCACTACAGTGCACTCCACTGATTAACCACAACACTACTCCCCACTGCCTCATCTCCCACTACACTGCACCCCACTGATCGACCACAACACTACGCCCCACTGCCTCATCTCCCACTACACCGCACCCCACTGCCTCTTCCCCCATTACACTGCACCCCATTGTCTCATCCCCCACTACACTGCACCCCACTACCTCATCCCCCACTACACTGCACCCCACTGCCTCATCCCTCACTAGACTGCACCCCACTGCCTTATATCCCACTACACTGCCCCCCACTGCTTCATCCCTCATTACACTGCCCCCCACTGCCTCATCCCCCACTACACTGCACCCCACTGCCTCATCCCCTACTACACTGCATCCCACTGCCTCATCCCCCACTACACTGCACCCCACTGCCTAATCCCCTACTACACTGCTCCCCACTGCCTCATCCCCCACTACACTGCACCCCACTACACTGCATCCCACTGCCTCATTCCCTACTACAGTGCACTCCACTGATTAACCACAACACTACTTCCCACTGCCTCATCTCCCACTACACTGCACCCCACTGATCGACCACAACACTACGCCCCACTGCCTCATCTCCCACTACACCGCACCCCACTGCCTCTTCCCCCATTACACTGCACCCCACTGCCTTATCCCCCACTACACTGCACCCCACTGCCTTATCCCCCACTACACTGCACTCCACTGCCTTATCCCCTACTACACCCCACTGCCTCACCCCCACTACACTGCACCCCACTGCCTTATCCCCCACTACACTGCACCCCACTGCCTTATCCCCCACTACACTGCACCCACTGTCTCATCCCCCACTACACTGCACTCCACTGCCTTATCCCCCACTACACTGCACCCCACTGCCTCATCCCCCACTACACTGCACTCCACTGCCTTATCCCCCACTACACTGCACCCCACTGTCTCATCCCCCATTATACTGCAACCCACTGCCTCATCCCCCACTACACTGAACCCCACTACCTCACCCCCCAATAGACTGCACCCCACTTTCTCATCCCCCATTACACTGCACCCCACTGCCTCATCCCCCACTACACTGCACCCCACTGCCTCATCCTCCACTACACTGCACCCCACTTCCTCAATCCCCCACTACACTGTACCCCACTGCCTCATCCCCCACTACACTGCACCCCACTGCCTCATCCCCCACTACACTGCACCCCACTGCCTCATCCCCCACTACACTGCACCCCACTGTCTCATCCCCCATTACACTGCAACCCACTGCCTCATCCCCCACTACACTGAACCCCACTACCTCACCCCCCAATAGACTGCACCCCACTTTCTCACCCCCCACTACACTGCACCCCACTGCCTCATCCCCCACTACACTGCACCCCACTGCCTCATCCTCCACTACACTGCACCCCACTTCCTCAATCCCCCACTACACTGTACCCCACTGCCTCATCCCCCACTACACTGCACCCCACTGCCTCATCTCCCACTACACTGCACCCCACTACACTGTACCCCACTGCCTCATCCCCCACTACACTGCACCCCACTGCCTCATCTCCCACTACACTGCACCCCACTACACTGTACCCCACTGCCTCATCCCCCACTACACTGCACCCCACTGCCTCATCTCCCACTACACTGCACCCCACTACACTGTACCCCACTGCCTCATCCCCCACTACACTGCACCCCACTGCCTCATCTCCCACTACACTGTACCCCACTGCCTCATCCCCCACTACACTGCACCCCACTGCCTCATCTCCCACTACACTGCACCCCACTACACTGTACCCCACTGCCTCATCCCCCACTACACTGCACCCCACTATCACATCTCCCACTACAATGCACTCCACTGTCTCCTCCCCCATTACACTGCATTATAGATCACATCCCCGCTCATCTCCCACCACAATGCATTATAAATCATATTCCTGCTCATCTCCCACCACATTGCAGCCTATCCCCTGACACTCTGTCCTCTCCACTCCAGCTCAGTAGTAACACAAGATGGCCTCTACCCGAACTCCCTGGAAGTGCTCTCTGCCCTGAATGGCAATGTGTCTGTTTAGTCTATTTACCTTTTACAATGCGGCTCATCCAGGTGTAACACACCCCTCTGAAACCCTGACCTGCTCCTCCTGCACATTCCTCCATTTAACCCTTCCCTCCCCAACCCCCAGAGCCAACTCACCGTCCTCACCAGGGCCCGGCACGTTCTGGGGGCTCCTCATCTTCTCCTCCTCGCTGGGGCACCCCGACTTATCTGCCCATGTGGGGTCATTCATATCAGATTCGTCCCCTCTCACCGAGATCTCATCCTGAAAGACACAAAAAAACGATGTTGTGAGTCCAGACAATGGACAGACAGACAGACAGACAGACAAGCTAATCCTGCAGGCATCTCTCCATCACCCGTGTCCCTGACAGGTCAGAGCAGACTCTACCTGGAGGCCATGAGAAGTGAGAGACGCAGAGCATGCAGTTAGGCCGGCAGCCCGTCCCCAGGCACAGGCACTCCTCAGACTTTGGCCACCTCTCCTGCAGGCAATAAAAATTGAATACGGAAGTTGGGTGCAGGCTGGAGGCATCCCAGAGTCCTCTGCCCTGATCACAACAAACGCACACAAAGAGCACAACGCACACTACCAGCGCAGAGGAAGAGGGGCTGGAGCAACCAATCAGCTGTCAGCAATCACCTTCCTGGGGCAGGTTAAAGCATGGATGGTCCAATCACAATCAGTTCCAAAAACTGAAACCAACAATCTGTGTTCCCTGGAAGACCCACTGACAACCAGACTGGACTGACTGCTTCCAAATCCGGCATTACATTCCTCCATTCCAGACAAAGAAAACACCCAACTGCTTTATTATGGGAAGACCATCATTTCCTCCTTTTTTATGTTATTTACTTTATTTTATAACTTTAAAGAAAACGTAATTCATTTTAGATCACATTTGCAACATTTTTACTCAAACTTGTAAACAAAAAGCGCCAGGAAAAGGCAGGGTCAGGTGGGTGGCTTACGTATTCGTTCGCTTCTGCACGCGAGCACGGAGGGATGTGGCTTTATATTATCTATTTTAAAAAATTAATCTAATTTTATTTTTTATTTTTACACTGTCCATTTATTTTATCATTTCCTTGTGCCTGCTGTAATTTTCTGTAATGGGTGGAGCCTGCTGGCCCCTTCCACAGCTCTGTTCTTTCTCCTTGTGCAGGGTGACTGGTCTTGTCTCCGCCCCCCTACTGTTGTTTTCTACTAGTAGCCTGTAGTGGGTGGAGCCTGCTGACTCCTCCTACAGCTCTGCTCTCTCCTTGTGCAGGGTGACTGGTTGTCTCCACCCCCCTACTGTAGTTTTGTGTAGTGGGTGGAGCCTGCTGGCCCCTCCCACAGATCTGCTCTCTCCTTGTGCAGGGAGACTGGTCTTGTCTCCACCCCCTACTGTCGTTTTCTACTCGTAGCCTGTAGTGGGTGGAGCCTGCTGGCTCCTCCTACAGCTCTGCTTTCTCCTTGTGCAGGGTGACTGGTTGTCTCCACCCCCTACTGTAGTTTTCTGTAGTGGGTGGAGCCTGCTGGCCCCTTCCACAGCTCTGTTCTTTCTCCTTGTGCAGGGAGACTGGTCTTGTCTCCGCCCCCCTACTGTTGTTTTCTACTAGTAGCCTGTAGTGGGTGGAGCCTGCTGGCTCCTCCTACAGCTCTGCTTTCTCCTTGTGCGGGGTGACTGGTTGTCTCCACCCCCCTACTGTAGTTTTCTGTAGTGGGTGGAGCCTGCTGGCCCCTCCCACAGCTCTGATCTTTCTTCTTGTGCAGGGTGACTGGTCTTGGCTCCAATCCCTCCTGTGGTTTTCTGCAGGCAGCCTGTAGTGGGTGGAGCCTGCTGACTCCTCCTACAGCTCTGCTCTCTCCTTGTGCAGGGTGACTGGTTATCTCCACCCCTACTGTAGTTTTCTGTAGTGGGTGGAGCCTGCTGGGCCCCTCCTACAGCTCTGCTCTCTCCTTGTGCAGGGTGATTGGTCTTGTCTCCGCCCCCCTCCTGCAGTTTTCTGCAGGCAGCCAGTAGTGGGTGGGGCCTGCTGGGCCCCTCCCACAGCTCTGCTCTCTGCACAGGCTATGTACAGCCCAGTGATGATGTCACTGCTACCTTTATATGGTATTATCTGGGTTTGCAAATGGATTTATATCTTTTGTGGCGATTCAGGATTCTTTTTATTGAAAGTTTCCATGTCCGGAGTTCCGCTTTACCAAATGGCATTGTTGAGGCCGATGTGAGATTTCCATCTCCTAGAAATCTTGTATTCCTCATCCAGTACGAAGGTTTATAAAGGGGCGATGAGGGATTTCCAGGACAATACATTTACAATCCTTCCCCAGGGAACAGCGATGTACAAATATCTGCAGGGAATTTTTAAAGTGCATATCCCTAAAGAATTGAAAGCCGTCTCCGCCCACAATGCGTCTGAACAAAGCAGGAGGACCAGAGAGGTGAAAAGGGTTTAAAGGTCGCCCATTGTCACTGCAACTATGTATTAAAGGGGCGGGGATGACTTCTAAAGAAGGACGGGGGGGGGGGGGGGGGCGTAGGAGCCGTCTTGCTGTCTAAAGGTACAGCCGCGCCTTTTAGTAAAAACACCAGAAGACAAAACAAACAGCCACTGGTGTGAACCGGCCTTAAGCCCGGGGTGGTCACACTAGTTCGGCTTTGAAATCGCGCTCCTTCACTGCGATTTGGATCGGCGAGTTTATTGCGGCTTGCGAAGGACAGAACGTAGGAAAGAATCGTTCCTGTGCGCCTTTCCGACACAGCGTTCAATACGCACTGCCCTTGCGAATTGCCGCCGGTGCCAATGCTTTGTTAACGACACCCCCAAATGCAGGTCACAAACGCAGTTCGTTTGCAGGCACCAGATCACATGCACCAATGCGATTTGGGGCGGCGCGTTTTTAAAAAAAAAAAGTTGCACTAATTTCTCGGTTCAATTTCAGCCCAATGAAATGAATGAGCTGCAAAATGGCACCACGTGGGGATGCAGAATCACACAGGAACGCACGCTGAGCTTTTTTTTTACAACTCCAAAATGTTGTCACCAGAACAGGAAGAAAGAGGAACTTCTCCAATGGGGACACCTGATCTCGTGTCTCCAGACTGGTGGGGCTGCCTGTAGCCTTAAATTGTGGCACCCGCAGCGATGTGTACTGCTCCAAGGGACACCGTGTCTTGTAGGTGAGAGGTGGGGGGGGGGGGGGGGTGCTAAATAAGAGCAGATCAAATGCTTGTTTTTACTGCCCCCTGGCTGCTCATGTGAAAGGAGCCTAAATGGTTCTCAAGAATGCAAAAAAAAAAACACCATCATGATAAAAAAAAAAAAAACCACCATCACGATAAAAGAAAACACCATCCAGATAAAAAAAAACAAAACACAACATCATGTTAGAAAAAACACCATCACAATAAATAAATAAAAAAAAAACCTACCATCACGATAAAAAAAAAACACCATCACGATAGGAAAAAAAAACACCATCACGATAGGGAAAAAAAAACACCATCACGATAGGGAAAAAAAAACACCATCATGAAAAAAAACACCATCATGATAAAAAAAAAAAAAAACACTATCACGATAAAAAAAAACACCATCACTATAGGAAAAAAAAACACCATCATGATAAAAAAAAACAAACACTATCACAATAAAAAAAAACAACATCACGATAGGAGAAAAAAAAACACCATCATGATAAAAAAAAAAACAACATCATGAAATAAAAAACCATCATGACCAAAAAAAAAAAAAAAAACACCATCACGATAAAAAAAAAAACACAGTCACGATCAAAATTAGACAATGTTCGCGTGAGATAAAAATGGCATGGCAGCTGATAGTGGCAGTTTCTATTGGCCAAAGTCAGCTGATTGTAGCAGATGAGGATCGATCAGTGGCATTTTTGTCCTTGTGAATGTAAATACATTTTTTTTCTAATCCCCCGTCGATCGGTCAGTTTTATTACACCATAAGCCCTACTGTGGGTGAAACGCGTTAGTGGGAGGAGCTCAGGAGGACGGATGTGACTTTTGTAAACAGAGTTCCTCTGGAGAGCGGCACAAATTTATTTTCTATGACTTTCACTACATTTAACACTGGATATTTTTTCTTCCTTTTACATTATACACATTTATAAGTAGGAAAATGTATGTCAAGTCAGTGAAATCAGCACCATAGCTAAACAGGCTGACAAAAATATCAAACTGTAATGCCATCTGCATGAACCCTTACAGTTGTCACAAGAACAGGAACTGAGGTTAAATCTTTCAATGGGGACACCTTTTGCAGTGACCGCTGTCTAAGAAGGGATTTTATGGGGGCCGGACTGTGGCCAGTGGGAGTAAACAATGCCCCATAATTGGTTTTAGTGGAAGAAATGGTGCCCTATTGATATCGGTGGGAGTAATAGAACCCCATCCTTGGTGTCAGTGGGAGGAATAGTGCCCCATCATTGGGAGGAATAGTGCCCCATCATTGGTGTCATTGGGAGGAATAGTGCCCCATCATTGGTGTCATTGGGAGGAATAGTGCCTCATCCTTGGTGTCAGTTGTGGATGGAATAATGCCCCAAGGGCTGGATAGAGGCAAGCAAAGGGCCACATCCGGCCCCAGTGCCGCAGTTTGGAGATCACTGCTCTAAGCCATTACAATTTGGCTACGCAGCCCCCCTCCAAACACAACGCCCATCTTTTTTTCTGCTTTCAACACATCAACTTCAAGGACAACATGTTCACTTGCTGCCTAATATATCCCACCCACTTTCAGCTGCCATTGTAATGGGATAATCAATGTTATTCACCTTACCTGCCAGTGGTCATAATGTTACAGCTGATCAGTATATATATTGTGTATATTCACACATGAAAAAGAAAATGTAAACAAATAAGACTCCCATTAACACAAAACCATAATAAATACATAAACACAAGATCTATAAAACAATCATGGACATATATTTCCAATACTATTTCCAATACGCTGATCAGCGGGCGAAGCCAATCAAAAGGACGACACCCGAGTCCTAATTAATAGCTAATTAACACCATTTACAAGTGGAGGCTGATTGGCGGTGTGTTCAGGAATAATTGGCATGACAACATGAGACCCGATCAATTCACTGCCAATTAATACGTCTCTTCAGCACTAAAGATGATTGTTACCATTATATACTGAGCATTACAATCAGATAACACTTCAATGGCGCACCCGTCCCTCCGATCACACCGCGCACAGCCGGAAAATTCCATTATATCCATCTTATTTGTAGATATTAGTATAAATTGTATGAATATATACACACAATGACTGTTTATTTATTCTTTTATAAATATTATAATAACAAAAATAACCTTTTTTAATTATTATTATTATTATATTATAAACTTTTTAGATTTTTATTTGCCTATTACATTAGATATTTGCTTATATATATATATATATATATATATATATATATATATATATATATATATATATATATATATATATATTGTATGCATTTATATACACACTGACTTGGGCATCTCATAAACCAAAGCTAAGGCAGGCACTTCCAAAGCCCAAACTAGTAGACAGTAAACTACTTTTTTTTTTTGATAATACGCTCCATAGAGTTGGGCTTTATGGCAGAGTGGCCAGAAGAAAGCCATTACTTTCAGCAAAAAACAAAATGGCACGTTTGGGGTTTGTGAAAAGGCATGTGGGAGACTCCCAAAATGTATGGAGGAAGGTGCTCTGGTCTGATGAGACTAAAATTGAACTTTTTGGCCATCAAAGAAAATGCTATGTCTGGCGCAAACCCAACACATCACATCACCCAAAGAACACCATCCCCACTGTGAAACATGGTGGTGGCAGCATCATGCTGTGGGGATGTTTTTCAGCAGTCTGGACTGGGAAACTGGTCAGAGTTGAGGGAAAGATGGATGGTGTTAAATACAGGGATATTCTTGAGCAAAACCTGTACCACTCTGTGTGTGATTTGAGGCTAGGACGGAGGTTCACCTTCCAGCAGGACAATGACCCCAAACACACTGCTAAAGCAACACTTGAGTGGTTTAAGGGGAAACATGTAAATGTGTTGGAATGGCCTAGTCAAAGCCCAGACCTCAATCCAAAAGAAAATCTGTGGCCAGACTTAAAGATTGCTGTTCACAAGCGCAAACCATCCAACTTGAAGGAGCTGGAGCAGTTTTGCAAGGAGGAATGGGCAAAACTCCCAGTGGTAAGATGTGGCGAGCTCATAGAGACTTATACAAAAGCGACTTGGAGCTGTGATAGCCGCAAAAGGCGGCTCTACAAAGTATTGACTTTAGGGGGGGTGAATAGTTATGCACATTGAGTTTTTCTGTTATTTTGTCCTATTTGTTATTTGCTTCACAATAAAAATAAAAAAAAATCTTCAAAATTGTAGGCATGTTCTGTAAATGAAATGATGCGAATCCTCAAACAATGCATGTTAATTCCAGGTTGTGAGGCAACAAAACACGAAAAATGCCAAGGGGGGTGAATACTTCTGCAAGGCACTGTAGGAGACTTTGAACGTGGCATGGTTGTTGGTGCCAGACGGGATGGTCTGAATATTTCAAAAACTGCTGATCTCCTGGGATTTTCACACACAACCATGTCTCGGATTTACAGAGAATAGTCCGAAAAAGAGAAAATATCCAGTGAGCGGCAGTTGTGTGAAGGAAAATGCCTGGTTGAGGTCAGAGGAGAATGGGCAGACTGGTTCCAGGTGATAGAAAGGCGACAGTAACTCAAATAACCACTCGTTACACCCAAGGTATGCAGGATAACATTTCTGAACACACACATCGAACGAACACATCGAACCTTCAAGAATATATCTCCATGGTGTATTTATTTTTTTCCAGCCTTTAAGGTTACAAACAGAACAGAAGTCAAAAAGCACGATCGTCAGGTAGCAGAAAAAAAAAAACGCGTTCTAATGATCATAATGTATAGGGAGATGTCTTCAGGCCTTTTCTTTTTTTAATGCGAGAATGCAATCAACAATAGGAATGACCAATAAAATAAGATAATCATAACGATGTACATTCTGTTAGTACAGCTCGGTGCTGAGCTAGCAGTGCTGGGTCCAGGGGTGAATGGTGAGAAGCACTTGGATGGTTGGTGGTCATTCTAGTGGTTAAAAGGTAGAGGAAGATTGAGGAGGCCTCAGTCAATGGATTACAAAACATTTAATGGGGGGGGGGGAGAAAGTAATGGGAGGGTCATTGGTTAATAATTTAATTTGGTACCAGTGGGTGTATTGAAAACATTCTACTAGATTGTTGACTACCTGAGGGCAATATAAAGGTTACCAGGTGTCTAGGGATCAAGGGCACCACATCCCAAAAATGTATACAAAAGTGAAAGTAAAAAATAGGGATTTTTAAGGTGCCAGACATTTCACAAGACCATTTTTTTAATATATGATAAAATAACACTTGTATTGTGTGTACAAATTGTTAAAAACTTCCCCATCAAGATATGATTTTTTTAAAACCACTACAGAAAATCCATGCGGCTCTCACATGTTCAGCTCTACATGTTTCACCAAAGTATGGCTTCTTCAGGACTCTTACCAATACCTGCATTTAATGTCACTATGAATAAAAGATACAACTTGTGAGTAAACAAAAAAAGCAAGGAAAGAAATGATGCATATAAATAATCACGTTGATCAATAATTTACATAACCATATTTTAGATCGTATTAGAGGAGTGTCGTACCAGGGTGCTCAGAGAACCCAGAACACTTGAGAAGCTTGTGTGTCAAGATCAGTCCAGGGAGATACAGTGGAACCTTGGATTACCAGCATAATCCGTTCCAGGAGAATGCTTGCAATCCAAAGCACTCGCATATCAAAGCGAGTTTTCCCATAGAAGTCAATGGAAACGAAGATAACTCGTTCCATATTGACTTCTATTGCATGCAATACCCCGTGTGGCCAGAGGTGGGGGGGGCGCCGGTGAACCTCGGAAATACTCGGAGACAGCTCGGCTGAACTCGGAAAGCCTCTAAAACACTCAGGAACAGAGTATTTGAGTGTTTCCAAGTGATTCTGAGTATTTCGGGACGGCTTTGAACCGTTCCGAGTGTCTCCGGCGCCCCCGCACCTCAGGCCAAATGCAGTACTGCACACCCCATTAGCTTGAATTCTGCTCGTTTTGAGAGACAACACTCCCAAACCGAGTCAGGATTTAAAAAAAAAAGTTGCTCGCCTTTCAAAACGCTTGTTAACCAAGGTTCCACTGTGTATCAAAGGCCATAGGAGGGACAAGTCCCCTATATTTAAACCTATAAAAAGGTTAAATACCACCATTAAGGTTCCTTTTATAGGTGTAAATATAGGGGACTTGTCCCTCCTACGACCTTTGATATACACTATGTTGTCAAAAGTATTGGGACACCAGCCTTTACATGAACTTAAATAGCATCCCAGTCTTAGGCAGGCCATACACAGGTAAAATTTTCGAAAGAATTTTCTTTCGAAAATTTTATCTAAGAATTTTAGTTCAAATTTCGCACCATTAGTGGGGCTGCAGCAACAGCCGATTTTCGTGCGGCCATCGAATTTGAGTAATCGGGCACGTTGGAAATTTTTTGAAAAACTAATGATTTTCTAATCAATGATGGGAGAATCCTGCCAGTAATGTAATCGAAAAGGAAATGCGCATGTGCAAGAAAAAGAAAATTCCCAGGAAAGAAAAGAAGATTTCCAGCCACGAAAATTCTTTTCTGTAGCAACATGAGGTGAAATTGAAGGATTGGTCGGTCGAATTTGGAAATGAATGGTGGCATCATTGGATCACAAAAGTCACAAAATTTAATTTTTTTTAAAAGAAAATTATTTTGAAATTCGAGCGTGTATGGCCTTCCTTAAGCCTCGTACACACGATCAGACTGTTGGCCAACCGATCGTCTGATTTTTGTCCAAAGGGCGTATGGCAGGATCTTGTCTTGTATACTAACGGTACCCATTTGCGGTGCAACAAACACGAACGTAGTGACGTACTACGAGGAATTTCAGCTCTTGAGCGCCACCCTTTGGGCTCCTTCTACTAATTTCGTAATTGGTGAGAATTGATTCCCGAGCATGCGTGTTTGTACTTTTGACTTTTGTGTGACGGACTTGTGTACAGACCATCTGAAAATCTGACGTCAAACCGTTGTCCGCTGAAAATTTACTAGCCTGTCACCCAACATTTGTTGGCCGAAAGTTGGACAACAATTGTCAAAAGGAGCATACTAACGGGAAGATTTTAGGACAACAGTCTGTGAACAGACAATCCCCTGCCAACAATCGTACCGTGTGTACGAGGCTTTAGTCTGTAGGGTTCAATGTTGAGTTGGCCCACCCTTCGCACCTATAACAGCTTCATCTCTTCTGGGAAGGCTGTCCAAAAGGTTTAGGAGTGTGTCTATGGGAATGTTTGACCATTCTTCCAGAAGCTCATTTGTGAGGTCAGGCACTGATGTTGGATGAGAAGGCTTGGCTCACAGTCTCCGGTCGAATTCACCCCAAAGGTGTTCTATTGAGGTCAGGCCAGTCAAGTTCCTCCACCCAAAACTCACTCATCCATGTCTTTATGGACCTTGCTTTGTGCACTGGTGCGCAGTCATGTTGGAACAGGAAGGGGCCATCCCCAAACTGTTCCCACAAAGTTGGGAGCATGAAATTGTCCAAAATGTCTTGGTATGCTGATGCCTTAAGAGTTCCCATCACTGGAACTAAGGGGCCAAACCCAACCCCTGAAGAACAACCCCCACACCATAATCCCCCCTCCACCAAATGATTTGGACCAGTGCACAAAGCAAGGTCCATAAAGACATGGATGAGCGAGTTTGGGGTGGAGGAACTTGACTGGCCTGCACAGAGTCCTAACCTCAACCCGATAGAACACCTTCGGGATGAATTAGAGCGCAAACTGCGAGCCAAGCCTTCTCGTCCACATCAGTGCCCTGACCTCACAAATGCTCTTCTGGAAGAACGGTCAAACATTCCCATAGACACACTCCTAAACCTTGTGGACAGCCTTCCCAGAAGAGTTGAAGCTGTTATAGCTGCAAAGGGTGGGCCAACCCAATATTGAATCCTACGGACTAAGACACCATTGAAGTTCATGTGCTTGTAAAGGCAGGTGTTCCAATACTTTTGGTAATATAGTGTATTAAAGGCCATAGAAGGGACAAGTTCCCTACATTTACACCTATAGAAGGAACCTTAATGGTGCTATTTAACCTTTTATAGGTGTAAATGTAGGGGACTTGTCCCTCATATGGCCTTTGATATATCTCCCTGGACTGATCTCCTGGACACACAAGCTTCTCAAGTTTTCTGGTTCCTCTAAGCACCCTGGTATGACACTCCTCCGATATTTTTTTCTTTACTCACAAATTGTATGTTTTATTTATAGTGACATTAAATGCAGTTATTGGTAACAGTCCTGAAGAAGCCATATTTTGGTGAAACACGTAGAGCTGAACTTACTGCTGCCATGTCCGAGCCTCATGGATTTTCTGCAGTGGTTTTAAAAATTCGTATCTGGGATGTTTTTAACAATTTGTACACACAATAAAATGTTATTATTTTATCATACAGAATTGTCTTGCACCTTAAAAATCCCTATTTTTGCTTTCTCTCTTGTACCTAAGGGCAAACGTTTTGAATAAACTTAAAAAGGGAAGCTAAACTTGGCTGCCTCCTCCACCCCTCCGCTGCCACATTTGGCACCTTTTGGGGGGGAGCGGGTACCTGGTTTTGACAGGTACCCGCTCCCACTTTTAACTAACTCCCCCCCACCAGTGGTGAGCAGGCGTCACTGAGAGGGCATTGTTTTAAGGGAAGTATTTCATAATGTGCTAGTATGCGATGCATACTAGCACATTATGCCTTTGTCATGCAGGTTTTTTTGGGGGTTTTTTCAGCGGTTTACTTCCGCTTTAAGGGTCGGTGGTGGCGAAGCGCACTACTGAGTTCCAAAAATGTTTGATTTTGGAACACGTGCAAATCCGCATCTAAATGGCCACATTTAGAACGGCAAAAGGAGGAGCTTAGTCCCATAAGATAGGAGTGATGTGGAAAATCCGAAGCATCATTTGGCGATACATTGTGGCTTTGATCGACTCACTGCTGGGTCACGCTGATGCGATGTGGGAAATGCAGCGAATCCTGCGAGTTTCCCACACCGCATTGCCATTGCAGGGCGTCCATTCGATCTGCTGCGGGTGTCAACGTTAGGTTAAACAACACCACGAAACGGCTCGCAAAATACAGTGCGATCGCTAAAATCGCATTGCATGGGTGTTTATTCAGGTGAGGGTAAAAAAAAAAAAAAAAAAGGGTCCTGCACCATTTTGGTACACATGCGACGCAATTTGAGCCATACAAGGTGTATGGCTCAAATCGCACCACACAGACATCGCATGTGATGTGCACAGGTATGCGGTGCGCTTCCTGTGCGAATCAAATGCGATGCCTGCAACGCTGAGCCTGGAGGTTCACATTTGCGAGATGCGGGACGTCGCATGTGAGTCGCACATGGAAATTGCACCGCATTGCACCGCAAGATAGCCCCCACTCAGCTCTATGCTCTTGGAGGACCAGAGCGATGTCCGATGTCACTTCTGCCTTCCAGGCCTTAAAAAGGATGATTTTTTTTTCTCCTCATAAAGGCAAAATTACAGTTCTTTTTATTTATTTTTTTGCTTTTTTTGTTTTTTTTTGTTTTTGCTTTTAAACGTAAATAAGAGATCTGAGGTCTTTTTGACCCCAAATCTCTCAATAAAGGGGACCTGTCATCCTTATTTTTATTACAAGGGATGTTTACATTCCTTGTAATAGAAATAAAAGTGATCAAGAAAAAAAAAAAAGAAAGAAAAAAAAAGGACAGTGTAAAAATAAAAAAATTAAATAAATAAGAAAAAAAAAATTTAAAAGCACCCCCCCGTCCCGCCGAGCTTGCATACAAAAGCGAACGCACACGTAAGTCGCACCCGCATATGTAAACAATGTTCAAATCACCCACATGAGGTATCGCCGCGATCTTCCGAGTGAGCTCAATAATTCTAGCGCCAGACCTCCTCTGTAACTCCAAACAGGTAACCTGTAAAAAAATGTTTTAAAGCGTCGCCTATGGAGGAACTGCAGTCACATAATTTGTAATTTGCACAATACTGCTGGGACTATATTGAGCACTCATTAAAGAGGAACAGCAGTCACATAATTTGTAATAAAAACATCTTTGCCATTCTGAAGCTTCCCTCTAACCACTTTGCATATTATTTTATATATACTGTGATTCTGTACTTGCCAAATATGCTGCAGAAATCTCCCTCCACTGAGTCTGGCTGCAGCCATTTTAACTGTGGGCAGCTGAAGCTGCTGCCTGTTCACTTCCTGGATTGACACAGAGGTACACCTCCAGCTCTGCAGCTCTCATTGGCCCTCTTATGACACATCCCCCTTCCTTTCTGGCAATCTCTCACAAGAGTGAGAAAGAGGGCTGTGCATGATGTCATAAGCCTAGGCTAATGACCAGACAAGAAACAGGAAGTGGGCAGTATAAGGGATTTACTGGCAGAAAAAAAAAATGTTTTACTATCCAAAGTTAAAACAACAACAAGGACAGAGGATTTAATAGATGACTGAAGTTCTGCTTTAAGTACTGTAGTCTGTCACCATTCCACGAGCGTGCGCAATTTTAAAGCGGGACATGTTAGGTATCTATTTACTCGGCGTAACATCATCTTTTACATTGTATTAAAAAAAATCGGGCTAACTACTGTTTTGTTTTTTATTCAAACAAGTGTATTCTTTCCAAAAAAGGTGCGTTTGGAAGACCGCTGTACAAATACCACGTGACATAAAATATTGCAACGACCGCCATTTTATTCTCTAGGGTCCCTGTTATAAAAAAATATATATATATATCTTTTTACAGGGACCCTAGAGAATAAAATGGCGGTCGTTGCAATATTTTATGTCACGTGGTATTTGTGTGTGTATATTTATATATTTTTATATATATATATTTATATATATATATATATAATGTTTGGGGGTTCCAAGTAATTTTCTAGCAAAAAATACTAATTTAAACTTACAAGCAAAAAGTTCCAGAAAAGGCCTGGTCTTAAAGTGGTCTAAACAAACTAGAAGACAAAGAACGGATCGCAGAAAGTCGCAGAGGGGAATTTCCTCCTCTACAACATTGTGATTACTACTAATGGAAAGTGTTCTCCAGCATCAGCTGCTTTATAATCTGCGCTTTCTCTATGTGCCCAGCTGCGACTTTCACTAAACCCATTAAGGGGGAATTGACTAAGGCTACTTTCACACTGGGGCGGGCGCCGGCGGTATCTTTAGCGCCGCTTTACCGTCGTTTTAGCGGCGCTATTCGGCCGCTAGCCGGGGGTTAAAACTGCCCGCAAAGCGCCGCTTTGCTGGCGGTTTGGCAGCGCTGCCGCATTGTTTTCAATGGTTAGGGGCGCGTTAGGAGTGGTGTGTACACCGCTCCTACAGCGCTGCAAAGATGCGGCTTGCAGGACTTTCTTGACCATCCTGCCAGTGCACCGCTCCAGTGTGAAAGCCCTCGGGCTTTCTACTTCCTCCCGGCCCTCGGGCTTTCTACTTCCTCCCGGCCCTCGGGCTTTCTACTTCCTCCCGGCCCTCGGGCTTTCTACTTCCTCCAGGCCCTCGGGCTTTCTACTTCCTCCAGGCCCTCGGGCTTTCTACTTCCTCCAGGCCCTCGGGCTTTCTACTTCCTCCAGGCCCTCCGGCTTTCTACTTCCTCCCGGCCCTCCGGCTTTCTACTTCCTCCCGGCCCTCCGGCTTTCTACTTCCTCCCGGCCCTCCGGCTTTCTACTTCCTCCCGGCCCTCCGGCTTTCCACTTCCTCCCGGCCCTCGGGCTTTCTACTTCCTCCCGGCCCTCTGGCTTTCTACTTCCTCCCGCCCCTCGGGCTTTCTACTTCCTCCTGACTCTCTGGTTTTCTACTTCCTCCCGGCCCTGGGCTTTCTACTTCCTCCGTCGCTGAGGACGTCAATGACGAAACGCGTACGACAGCGCCACGCACGCTACGTCACTTCCGGGTGTGGACTCTGTTTGGAACGCAGGTGGAGCGCAAACACCTCGTTACCAGCTCACGCTGCTGCATCCACATTAGCCTGGTTTAAGGCACGTTCCACTTAGCATTAGCAATGCACCCGGGGTGGCACTTTGACTACTAGCACTGGATTACCTTTATTTTTTCTTTATTTATTTTTTCTTTATTTTGTTTTTAGTTTTTAACTTGCAATTTTTTGGCTGTTGTTCGTTCAGCCATTTTTATCCATATGGTGTAAATATTTGGAGATTTGTGGAATAAAACATCTTTTACTTTACTACACTATGAGAGCATTCTATTCCTTTTTCCATGAGGGAACCATTGAGAGCATACCGTAAATACAACACAGTGAGCGGAGATCAATCCGGAAACCCCAGATGATCGTGGTGGAGAGGAGCTTGTGGCCATGATACCCTATGCTGTTTGCCCCTTTTGGGGTTGCGGGATTCGGTGAGTGGGGACCCATGAGGGGGAGCACTACAAGTCACTAATATCATCTGAGAGCACTTCAGTCACAGTTTTGGAAATTCTCAACATTGGATTTGAAGATTTTTCGATTACTATATGGACTATAATTTTCTATTATTTATTACTAATTGATTTGCACACATTTTGGACTGAGTTTATGGGACATAAGGAATATTATTGTTTTGCACATCTAGGACTATGTTCACTGGCATACTCTAAGGTGTATGTATGGTTTTTGCGAACAAGCCACTACACGCTGGCTTGGTGGTGAAGATCTAACATATAATTAGGGGTTTAGCACTTTAACCCCCCTTTTTTCACCTAAGGGTGGTCACATGTGTGATTTATGTTTTAGTTTGGTTTTTATATATTTCTAATGTAACCACATGTATGAGGTATGAAATGTCTCACTGAAGATTGCACTACTGCACAATAGGTTTTCTACACTTTTAGGGTTGATGGTACTCTGTACCACCAATAGGGGTATAATTGGAGTTACAAATTGGTTCTAGGTGCTAGGAACCATACACCCATCCCCCCCTACCACACCATCCCATTATCCTAAAGGGAGCGCCATACCCCAGTATATATTTCAAACATTTCTACTTCCTCCCGCCCCTCGGGCTTTCTACTACCTCCCGCCCCTCTGGCTTTCTACTACCTCCCGCCCCTCGGGCTTTCTACTACCTCCCGCCCCTCTGGCTTTCTACTACCTCCCGCCCCTCGGGCTTTCTACTACCTCCCGCCCCTCTGGCTTTCTACTACCTCCCGCCCCTCTGGCTTTCTACTACCTCCCGCCCCTCTGGCTTTCTACTTCCTCCCGCCCCTCGGGCTTTCTACTACCTCCCGCCCCTCGGGCTTTCTACTTCCTCCCGCCCCTCGGGCTTTCTACTACCTCCCGCCCCTCGGGCTTTCTACTACCTCCCGCCCCTCGGGCTTTCTACTACCTCCCGCCCCTCGGGCTTTCTACTACCTCCCGCCCCTCGGGCTTTCTACTTCCTCCCGCCCCTCGGGCTTTCTACTTCCTCCCGCCCCTCGGGCTTTCTACTTCCTCCCGCCCCTCGGGCTTTCTACTTCCTCCCGCCCCTCGGGCTTACTACTTCCTCCCGCCCCTCGGGCTTTCTACTACCTCCCGCCCCTCGGGCTTTCTACTACCTCCCGCCCCTCGGGCTTTCTACTACCTCCCGCCCCTCGGGCTTTCTACTACCTCCCGCCCCTCGGGCTTTCTACTTCCTCCCGCCCCTCGGGCTTTCTACTTCCTCCCGCCCCTCGGGCTTACTACTTCCTCCCGCCCCTCGGGCTTTCTACTTCCTCCCGCCCCTCGGGCTTTCTACTACCTCCCGCCCCTCGGGCTTTCTACTTCCTCCCGCCCCTCGGGCTTTCTACTACCTCCCGCCCCTCGGGCTTTCTACTACCTCCCGCCCCTCGGGCTTTCTACTACCTCCCGCCCCTCGGGCTTTCTACTACCTCCCGCCCCTCGGGCTTTCTACTACCTCCCGCCCCTCGGGCTTTCTACTACCTCCCGCCCCTCGGGCTTTCTACTACCTCCCGCCCCTCGGGCTTTCTACTTCCTCCCGCCCCTCGGGCTTTCTACTTCCTCCCGCCCCTCGGGCTTTCTACTTCCTCCCGCCCCTCGGGCTTTCTACTACCTCCCGCCCCTCGGGCTTTCTACTACCTCCCGCCCCTCGGGCTTTCTACTACCTCCCGCCCCTCGGGCTTTCTACTACCTCCCGCCCCTCGGGCTTTCTACTACCTCCCGCCCCTCGGGCTTTCTACTTCCTCCCGCCCCTCGGGCTTTCTACTTCCTCCCGCCCCTCGGGCTTTCTACTTCCTCCCGCCCCTCGGGCTTACTACTTCCTCCCGGCCCTCGGGCTTTCTACTTCCTCCCGGCCCTCGGGCTTTCTACTTCCTCCAGGCCCTCGGGCTTTCTACTTCCTCCCGCCCCTCGGGCTTTTTACTTCCTCCCGCCCCTCGGGCTTTTTACTTCCTCCCGCCCCTCGGGCTTTCTACTTCCTCCCGCCCCTCGGGCTTTCTACTTCCTCCCGCCCCTCGGGCTTTCTACTTCCTCCCGGCCCTCGGGCTTTCACACTGGAGACACAGGAGAGGCTCTTTACAGGCGCTATTTTTAGCGCTGTAGCGCCTGTAAAGCGCCTCAGTGTGAAAGTAGCCTCAGACCTGGTTCACACTGAAGTATCCAGCTTGTGACAATGACATTGCATGACATGTCAAATTCGATGTGTCCCTATGAGAGCCGTCTTAACTGATCCGACACAAACCACACAACTTTAGAAAAGGTTCCCGCACTACTTTGGTCTGACTTGGGTGCTATTATAGCCCATAGAAAATAATGGGCGGGCTCCAAAGTCGCATTCCAAGTCGGATCAGCATGGTAACTGATGTGACGGGTGTTCAGAGGTCATTGGAAATTTCAACAAGCCGCACTACTATAAAGCTGAATCAAAAACGGATCACAGTTCATTAACCGCTTCCGGACCAGCCGCCGCAGTTTTCCTGCGGCAGGCTGGCTCCCCTGCGCGAAACCACGTAACTATACATTGGCTCGCGGGGTCCGGATAGCAGGCATGCACGCCGGCTGCACAGCGGCGGCGCCGATGCTCGTGGTCGACGTTGGCGGTGACCGCCGGCCGCGAGCGATCGTGACCAGGAGACACAGAACAGGGACGAGTGCCTGTAAACACACACTTCCCTGTTCTGACAGCAGTGACAGATCTTGTGTTCCTATTGGCTAGGAACCACGATCCGTCACTTCCTGTAGCTAGTCCCCTCCCCCTTCAGTTAGAATCACCTCCCAGGGAACACAGTTAACCCCTTCACCGCCCCCTAGTGTTAACACCTTCACTGCCAGTGACTTTTTTACAGTAATCAATGCATTTTTAATCGCACTGATCGCTGTATTAATGACTATGGTTCCAAAGATGTGTCAAAATTGTCCGATGTGTCCGCCATAATGTCGCAGTCATGATAAAAAAAATCGCAGATCGCCATCATTACTAGTAAATAAAAAAATAAATAAAAAAATAAAATGCTATAAATCTATCCCCTATTTTGTAGACGCTATAACTTTTGCGCAAACCAATCAATATACGCTTACTGCGATTTTTTTTTTTACCAAAAATATGTAGAAGAATACGTATCGGTCTAAACTGAGGAAAAAAATAGTTTTTTTATATATTTTTGGGGGATATTTATTATAGCAAAAAGTAAAAAATGCGTTGTTTTTTTTCAAAATTGACGCTCTTTTTTTGTTTATAGCGCAAAAAATAAAAATAAAAAAATCGCAGAGGTGATCAAATACCACCAAAAGAAAGCTCTATTTGTGGGAAAAAAAGGACATACATTTTGTTTAGGTGCCACGTCGCACGACCGCGCAATTGTCAGTTAAAGCGACGCAGTGCTGAATCGCAAAAAGTGCTCTGGTCAGGAAGGGGGGGTAAATCCTTCCGGGGCTGAAGTGGTTAAAGTTGCAAGTAAGTCGGATCGATGTCGGACTGAAATCTCAGGGCAAAGTCGGATCGACAGTTGTGCGACTTTCATGTCTGAGCATTGTGAACCAGGGCTAAGACTGGAGCAGCTGTGCACGGCAACCAATCAGATACTAGCTTTCATTTTCAAAGCCTAATGGAACAAGCAGAAGCTAGAAGCTGATTGGTTACTATGCTTAGCTGCACCAGGGGACAGCTCAGGAGGGTTTGGACCGGGATCTGAGGATCTCTAATGATGTTGATTCCGTTACAAAAGAATGACAGATCTCGCAATAACTCACCAGCTCGATGCTCCCCTAAGCTCTGATCCCAACCCCCCTCCCCCCACCCCTGTATATATTCTGTAATAAATCGCATCCTGAATATTATTTTATGGAATCATGTGACCACAAAGCTCCGGTGCCCCAGCTTACTCCTCTCTAGTGGACAGGGAACTCTTCTCCCAACCCTTGGAGACATGCACGCCAGCGGGATGACGTCACAGCTCCCAGATATACAGCACTGGTGTGGGACCCTCCGCTGTCCAGAGAAGTGCCGCAGCTTTGTGGTCACCTAACTGCATAAAAGAACTAAGAAAAAAAAACCTGTATTTAGGAAGCAATTGTACACAATGTATAAAGGATGGATCATTACAAAGGGGGGTGTAATATTATCTGGTGAGTTATTGTGAGGCCTATCTATACACACACACTGTATATAGTGGCAAATCAGACATAAAATAATGACTACAAATACAACAAGGGAAGAGCGTAAGACACAACCAGTACACATTATAGTACTGTACAATGCTGGGAGTAGTAGTAATAGGGGCTGAAGGATGTAGAAGATAATAAGACAATGACTGGGTACCATAATCATACATATGACATATCATACCAGTATAGAGGAGGGAGTATATATAATCATAGCCCTGTATATAGCCCTGGTACCTAACACATGGCCCGCTGAGCACCAGTCAGGCATCGGGGTGCCGGCACCACAACATGCCCTGTATTCCTAAACCCGGCACTGATAGGAAGACTGTACTATGGGCGGAGTTATCTCCAACATTGGTGTCAGTTATTATTACATCCACTGACACCAGTATACATACAGTATATGTATACATCCAAGGTATGTATGTATGTATGTATGTATATATATATATATATATATATATATATATATATATATATATATACACATACATATATATATACACATACTAGTAGTGTATATGGGGATGCGGGGGGGGGATACATATAATAATTGGGGTAGGTGGGGTATATAATACCTGCAGGGTATATATATAATAGTAGTATATATAGGGGGTATATATATAATAGTAGTATATATAGGGGGTATATATATAACAGTAGTATATATAGGGGGTATATATATAATAGTAGTATATATAGGGGGTATATATATAATAGTAGTATATATAGGGGGTATATATATAACAGTAGTATATATAGGGGGTATATATATAATAGTAGTATATATAGGGGGTATATATATAATAGTAGTATATATAGGGGGTATATATATAATAGTAGTATATATAGGGGGTATATATATAACAGTAGTATATATAGGGGGTATATATATAACAGTAGTATATATAGGGGGTATATATATAATAGTAGTATATATAGGGGGTATATATATAATAGTAGTATATATAGGGGGTATATATATAATAGTAGTATATATAGGGGGTATATATATAACAGTAGTATATATAGGGGGTATATATATAACAGTAGTATATATAGGGGGTATATATATAATAGTAGTATATATAGGGGGTATATATATAACAGTAGTATATATAGGGGGTATATATATAACAGTAGTATATATAGGGGGTATATATATAATAGTAGTATATATAGGGGGTATATATATAATAGTAGTATATATAGGGGGTATATATAATAGTAGTATATATAGGGGGTATATATAATAGTAGTATATATAGGGGGTATATAGGTATGTACGGTAGACAGGAAATAAATATGACAGCACAAGGTAGGTAGGTAGATGTTTGAGGCTCCAATGATCAGAATGGGAGACGCAGTGACACAAACAGAGGGAAGAAGGAGAGGACAAGGATGTCAGGAGGGTAGGACAGTAATGACAGGGGAGGGGGAGGGGAGGATGGAGAGAGGAGGAGGAGAGGACAGACATGACAGGGGGAGGAATGGAGATGACAGGAGGGGGAGGGACGGAGATGACAGGAGGGGGAGGGATGGAGATGGGAGGGGGAGGGATGGAGATGACAGGAGGGGGAGGGGAGGGATGGAGATGACAGGAGGAGGGGAGGGATGGAGATGACAGGGGGAGGGGGGATGGAGATGACAGGAGGGGGAGGGGAGGGATGGAGATGACAGGAGGGGGAGGGGAGGGATGGAGATGACAGGAGGGGGAGGGGAGGGATGGAGATGACAGGGGGGAGGGGAGGGATGGAGATGACAGGAGGAGGAGGGGAGGGATGGAGATGACAGGAGGAGGGGAGGGATGGAGATGACAGGAGGGGGAGGGGAGGGATGGAGATGACGGGAGGGGAGGGATGGAGATGACAGGAGGGGGGAGGGGAGGGATGGAGATGACAGGAGGGGGAGGGGAGGGATGGAGATGACAGGAGGGGGAGGGATGGAGATGACAGGAGGGGGAGGGATGGAGATGACAGGAGGGGGAGGGGAGGGATGGAGATGACAGGAGGGGGAGGGGAGGGATGGAGATGACAGGAGGGGGAGGGATGGAGATGACAGGAGGGGGAGGGATGGAGATGACAGGAGGGGGAGGGGAGGGATGGAGATGACAGGAGGGGGAGGGGAGGGATGGAGATGACAGGGGGAGGGGAGGGGAGGGATGGAGATGACATGAGGGGGAGGGATGGAGATGACAGGAGGAGGGGGAGGGGAGGGATGGAGATGACAGGAGGGGGGAGGAGAGGGATGGAGATGACAGGGGGAGGGATGGAGATGACAGGAGGGAGGGGGGAGGGGAGGGATGGAGATGACAGGAGGGAGGGGAGGGATGGAGATGACAGGAGGGAGGGGGGAGGGGAGGGATGGAGATGACAGGAGGGAGGGGAGGGATGGAGATGACAGGAGGGAGGGGGGAGGGGAGGGATGGAGATGACAGGAGGGAGGGGGGAGGTGAGGGATGGAGATGACAGGAGGGGAGGGATGGAGATGACAGGAGGGGGAGGGGAGGGATGGAGATGACAGGAGGGAGGGGGAGGGGAGGGATGGAGATGACAGGAGAGGGATGGAGATGACAGGAGGGAGGGGGAGGGGAGGGATGGAGATGACAGGAGGGAGGGGGAGGGGAGGGATGGAGATGACAGGAGGGAGGGGGAGGTGAGGGATGGAGATGACAGGAGGGGGAGGGGAGGGATGGAGATGACAGGAGGGAGGGGGAGGGGAGGGATGGAGATGACAGGAGGGGGAGGGATGGAGATGACAGGAGGGAGGGATGGGGATGACAGGAGGGAGGGGGAGGGGAGGGATGGAGATGACAGGAGGGAGGGGGAGGGGAGGGATGGAGATGACAGGAGGGAGGGGGAGGTGAGGGATGGAGATGACAGGAGGGAGGGGGAGGGGAGGGATGGAGATGACAGGAGGGAGGGGGAGGGGAGGGATGGAGATGACAGGAGGGAGGGGGAGGGGAGGGATGGAGATGACAGGAGGGAGGGATGGAGATGACAGGGGGGAGGGGAGGGATGGAGATGAGGAGTCTATCAGTCATTGTATCGGGCGGCCTGTATGTATATAAGGGGCCCTCCTACAGCCTGGGGCCCCGACATTGCTCCCTCCCCCACCACATCCCCCCTTCTTTTACACACCGAACCCCCCTCCCCCCATCCCGCTCCCACCTCAGCCCGGATCCGGGTGTTCGGGCGCCGTGTGACAGCTGCGGCTGGGCAGGGACTGTGGGACGTCACCGGCCTCACCGGCCACCGTACCGGGGAGGAGGAGGAGGGGCGGGGACACTGACCTCTACAGGCTGCATATGAGTACTGCACCCTCCACATTCTATACTCTCCATACATTGTGTGCAGTACATCCAATCCTATATTTTGAACAGCACATCATGTACCCTATAGATTGTATACAATACATGCTGTGTATAGGACCCCTATCCTCTGTACAGTGTATATAATACATCCCATAGATTGTGTACAGTATACATTGTATATACACAGGACATCCTACATAATATGTACAGTCAGGTCCATAAATATTGGGACATAGACACAATTCTAATGTTTTTGGCTCTATACACCACCACAATGGATTTGAAATAAAACGAACAAGATGTGCTTTAACTGCAGACTTTCAGCTTTAATTTGAGGATATTTACATCCAAATCAGGTGAACGGTGTAGGAATTACAACAGTTTGTATATGTGCCTCCCACTTTTTAAGGGACCAAAAGTAATGGGACAGATTAACAATCATCCATCAAACTTTCACTTTTTAATACTTGGTTGCAAATCCTTTGCAGTCAATTACAGCCTGAAGTCTGGAACACATAGACATCACCAGACGTTGGTTTCATCCCTGGTGATGCTCTGCCAGGCCTCTACTGCAACTGTCTTCAGTTCCTGCTTGTTCTTGGGGCATTTTCCCTTCAGTTTTGTCTTCAGCAAGTGAAATGCATGCTCAATCGGATTCAGGTCAGGTGATTGACTTGGCCATTGCATAAAATTCCACTTCTTTCCCTTAAAAAATTCTTTGGTTGCTTTGGCAGTATGCTTCGGGTCATTGTCCATCTGCACTGTGAAGCTCCGTCCAATGAGTTCTGAAGCATTTTGCTGAATATGAGCAGATAATGTTGCCTGAAACACTTCAGAATTCATTCTGCTGCTTTTGTCAGCAGTCACATCATCAATAACTACAAGAGAACCAGTTCCATTGGCAGCCATACATGCCCACACCATGACACTACCACCACCATGCTTCACTGATGAGGTGGTATGCTTTGGATCATGAGCAGTTCCTTTCCTTCTCCATACTCTTCTCTTCCCATCACTCTGGTACAAGTTGATCTTGGTCTCATCTGTCCATAGGATGTTGTTCCAGAACTGTGAAGGCTTTTTTAGATGTTGTTTGGCAAACTCTAATCTGGCCTTCCTGTTTTTGAGGCTCATCAATGGTTTACATCTTGTGGTGAACCCTCTGTATTCACTCTGGTGAAGTCTTCTATTGATTGTTGACTTTGACACACATACACCTACCTCCTGGAGAGTGTTCTTGAACTGGCCAACTGTTGTGAAGGGTGTTTTCTTCACCAGGGAAAGAATTCTTGGGTAATCCACCACAGTTGTTTTCCGTGGTCTTCCGGGTCTTTTGGTGTTGCTGAGCTCACCGGTGTGTTCTTTCTTTTTAGGGATGTTCCAAACAGTTGATTTGGCCACACCTAATATTTTTGCTATCTCTCTGATGGGTTTGTTTTGTTTTTGCAGCCTAATGATGACTTGCTTCACTGATACTGACAGCTCTTTGGATCTCATATTGAGAGTTGACAGCAACAGATTCCAAATGCAAATAGCACACTTGAAATGAACTCTGGTCCTTTTATCTGCTCCTTATAAATGGGATAATGAGGAAATAACACACACCTGGCCATGGAACAGCTGAGCAGCCAATTGTCCCATTACTTTTGGTCCCTTAAAAAGTGGGAGGCACATATACAGACTGTTGTAATCCCTACACCGTTCACCTGATTTGGATGTAAATACCCTCAAATTAAAGCTGAAAGTCTGCAGTTAAAGCACATCTTAGATTAGAGTTTGCCAAACAACATCTAAAAAAGCCTTCACAGTTCTGGAACAACATCCTATGGACAGATGAGACCAAGATCAACTTGTACCAGAGTGATGGGAAGAGAAGAGTATGGAGAAGGAAAGGAACTGCTCATGATCCATAGCATACCACCTCATCAGTGAAGCATGGTGGTGGTAGTGTCATGGTGTGGGCATGTATGGCTGCCAATGGAACTGGTTCTCTTGTATTTATTGATGATGTGACTGCTGACAAAAGCAGCAGGATGAGTTCTGAAGTGTTTCAGGCAATATTATCTGCTCATATTCAGCAAAATGCTTCAGAACTCATTGGACGGAGCTTCACAGTACAGAAGGACAATGACCCGAAGCATACTGCGAAAGCAACCAAAGAGTTTTTTAAGGGAAAGAAGTGGAATGTTATGCAATGGCCAAGTCAATCACCTGACCTGAATCCGATTGAGCATGCATTTCACTTGCTGAAGACAAAACTGAAGGGAAAATGCCCCAAGAACAAGCAGGAACTGAAGACAGTTGCAGTAGAGGCCTGGAAGAGCATCACCAGGGATGAAACCCAGCGTCTGGTGATGTCTATGTGTTCCAGACTTCAGGCTGTAATTACTGCAAAGGATTTGCAACCAAGTATTAAAAAGTGAAAGTTTGATGGATGATTGTTAATCTGTCCCATTACTTTTGGTTTCTCAAAAAGTGGGAGGCACATATACAAACTGTTGTAATTCCTACACCGTTCACCTGATTTGAATGTAAATACCCTCAAATTAAAGCTGAAAGTCTGCAGTTAAAGCACATCTTGTTCGTTTCATTTCAAATCAATTGTGGTGGTGTATAGAGCCAAAAAGATGAGCATTGTGTCGATGTCCCAATATTTATGGACCTGACTGTATTTCAAAGCAGTACACCTTGAGCATAAGGCATCCTACACACATTATATAATACACTCTCAATACTTGATATAGAACATATTGGATATATACGGCTCCCAGGGGTGGACTGATAACTCATGGGGCCCCCGGGCAATAGGAGATTATGGGGCCCCGAGGCAATCAGAGATTATGGGGCCACACAGTATACACACACACAGTATACAATCACACAGTATACACATACATGTACACACAGTATACACAGACAGATGTAAAAAAAACACAGATTTATACCTACTGTCCCTGGTTTTTCTGAGGCTGGCAACCCTGATGGGGCCCCCTAGTGGCCCAGGGCCCTCGGGCAGTGCCCGAGTGGCTCAATGGTCAGTCCGCCCCTGACGGCTCCCATCACTGTATATAGTGCACCCTGTATATACTACACTCCAAGCACTTTGTATATTACACTTTAATTTCTACATATACTACACCCTGAATACATTGTGCCCTGCCCCTATACATACTGCACTCTACCTCATTATAACTTACCCCATATACACACTGCACCTGTATACTCTGCCCCCCCCCCCATTATAATGCACCCTTTATACATTGCATGCTTTACCTTATATAAAGTATATACTACACCCTATAATTTAAAGTGGTTGGTCATTTTTGCCTACAGGTAAGCCTATAATAAGGCCTATAATAAGGCTTACCTGTAGGTAAAATGAATGTCTCCTAAACCTACACGGTTGAGGAGATACTCACCTTTCATGCAGCCGCTGACATCAGCGGCACATGCCCTCTAAAGGCCTGGTGGCTCCTGCCAGACCTTGCCGGAACGAAGGACGCATGTGCGGGATGTGACGTCTTCGCAGCTCCGGCCAGTCACAGCGCCAGAGCCCGCAAGCCCAGAAGAAACGCAGAGGGAACATGTCAGCTCCCTCGGCGGAGCCTTGTTCTAAAGTAAGTATTTCATAATGTGCTAGTATGCAATGCATACTAGCACATTATGCTATTGTCTTGCAGGATTTTTGTTTGTTTTTTTTGTTTTTTTTTTGCCGGTTTACTACCACTTTAACTTTAAGTTCCCTCACATAAAGAAGCATTTTTGTCTGTTTTCCCAAATTTTGTCTCTGAGGTCCTGAGTCTACCATGAACCCATTACATGTATATGAAAAGGAGGGCTCCGCAATCTGGATACAAGCAGTCGTGGGGCAATTAAATAAAACAAAAATGAATAAGTCAACCTTCTGACACATGGTAGGGAGCAACCTTCTGACACATGGTAGGGAGCAACCTTCTGACACATGGTAGGGAGCAAGGCCTTGCCACTGTGAAAATGCATAGCTCCCAAATGTCCCTGATTTCAAGGAACTGTCTCTGATTTCGAGGAATTGTCCCTGATTTGGAACAAGGTCCCTCTTTCCTCCTCATTTTGGTCTGATCTATATAGTTGTATATAAAATGCACTTTTTGTCTTTCAAAAAGTGTTTTCCAGCGCTAAACCTTTCATCCAATTTCTAAATTGCTGCATTTATAAATTCCAAAAGCCAATATAAAGGAATAGTAGTGGCAAAAAAAAAAAAACACCTGTGGGTTTAAAGTGGGTTGTAAAGGCAGAAGGTTTTTTTTAATTTAATGCATTCTATGCATTAAGATAAAAAAAAACTTCTATGTGCAGCAGTCCCCCTAATACTTACCTGAGCCCCATCTCGATCCAGCAATGTTGCACGAAAGACTCGGCTGTCCAAGACTCTCCCTCCTGATTGCCATTGGCTCCCGCTGGTGTCAATAAAAGTCAGTGAGCCAATTAGGAGAGGGGGGTGGGAGCACTCAGCAGGCGGGAGGGGCCAGGAGCGCCGAAGAGAGACCCGAGAAGAGGAGGATCGGGGCTGCTCTGTGCAAAACCATTACACAGAGGAGGTAAGTATGACATGTTTGTTATTTTTAAATAAAAACCCCCCAAAAAAAGACTTTAGTATCACTTTAACAAATCATTTTTTTGTAGAATTCTCCTTTAAGGGGGCGTGGCAGGGGTGTGTTCTTGCCTACATACTTTTGCTAATAGGTGTTTGTCGTTCCCATCTCAAAAAGTTGGAAGGTATGAAAATGTAGGAGAAAATGACACAGAATTTACATTAAGGGTTAATGCAAAGTTCCAGATTATCATTTCTGAGCGGAGAAAGCGTTTTTTTGGTTTTCTCTGGATTCTGTAAAACTGGATCGGGGCCTGGAGCTTGAAGGTTCCAAAGTGTCTTGGGTGGGATGAAACCTTCAACCCTGTGTCTGGAATTTACTGCTTGTCTGCAGCCTGTGTGAATATACAGGTATGTAGGGTTGTTATATACTCAAGCCTGAGGATAGTTCAGGGCTCCCATTTTGGAGGCACCTCCCATACTGGAGACAGAAGGTCTCATCCAGGGGTCAGAAGAGCCCCAGCCAGGAGCATAGAAGGTCTCAACCTAGGAGGCAGAGGATCCCCAACCAGAAGTCAGGCTACAGAAGATCTCAACCTAGGGGGCAGAGGAGCCCCAGCCAGGAGTCAGAGGACAGAAGGTCTCAACCTAGGGGTCAGAAGAGCCCCAGCTAGGAGTGGGAGGACAGAAGGTCTCAACCTAAGGGTCAGAGGAGCCCCAGCCAGGAGTCGGAGGACAGAAGGTCTCAGCCTATGGATCAGAAGAGCCCCAGCCAGGAGTCGGAGGACAGAAGGTCTCAACCTAGGGGGCAGAGGAGCCCCAGCCAGGAGTCGGGGGACAGAAGGTCTCAACCTAGGGGTCAGAGGAGCCCCAGCCAGGAGTCGGAGGACAGAAGGTCTCAACCTAGGGGGCAGAGGAGCCCCAGCCAGGAGTCGGGGGACAGAAGGTCTCAACCTAGGGGGCAGAGGAGCCCCAGCCAGGAGTCGGGGGACAGAAGGTCTCAACCTAGGGGTCAGAGGAGCCCCAGCCAGGAGTCGGAGGACAGAAGGTCTCAACCTAGGGGGCAGAGGAGCCCCAGCCAGGAGTCGGGGGACAGAAGGTCTCAACCTAGGGGTCAGAGGATCGCCAACCAGAAGGCAGGCTACAGAAAGTCTCGATCTAGGGGTCAGAGGAGCCCCAGCCAGGAGTCGGGGGACAGAAAGTCTCAACCTAGGGGTCAGAGAAGCCACAGCAAAGCCAGGGGACAGGCATAGCTCCCAAAATGTCCCTGATTACGAGGGACTGTCCCTGATTTGGAGCAATGTCCTCTGTCCCTCTTTCCCCCTCATTGTCTGATCTATATAAAATTGTATATAAAATGCACTTTTTATCTTTCGAAAAGTGTTTCCCAGTGCTAAACCTTTCATACAATTTCTAAATTTCTACATTTGTAAATTTTAAAAGCCAATATAAAGGAATAGTAGTGGGAGACCCAGCCAGGAGTCAGGGGACAGAAGGTCTCAACCTAGGGGTCAGAGGAGCCCCAGCCAGGAGTTGGGGGACAGAAGGTCTCAACCTAGGGGTCAGAAGAGCCCCAGCCAGGAGGAAAAAAGCCCTTGTGTATTTAATTAACCTTTTTTTGGTTAATTCGCCTTTAAGTGAGTGTGGCACGAAGTGTGTCCTATGCCTACATACGTTTGCTGGTAGGTGTCCCTCATTCCCATCTCAAAATGTTGGGAGGTATGGACAGGATGTCTCATTCCAGGAGCCAGGTGGGCTCCTATTGGGGTGTCAGGAGAACCCCTATCCAGAGGCCAAGAGTGGCCTGTACAACACGGCACTGCAACTAAAGGCAAAGAGAGACAAATGAACCAGGAGAGCTGGGCAACACAGTCAGAGGGACTGGTAAGAAGAGCAGCGGTGCTGCTAACAAGCTTGGCATTTTCAGTTGACTATTCATGTTAATGTGGAAGAGCCCCTGCTCGGGCAACCAGTGTTCTGTGAACTTTCCGTTTTGTTCAATAAAAGTGGGTTGCCAGGCCCTAAAATACAGTTTGGACTGGCAACGCATTGTAACAAAGCACCTACCTCATGAGTGTAATCACTGCTAAACCGCACACGGCAGACTGAGTTTACCAAGTTCTGACAAATGTAATTTGCTACAGTAACCATTATTTGCAGCAACCAATGAAACCTTCCAGTCACAACAACCTCATCTACCATCTGGAATTGCTCTTTATTTGCAGTGGAATGATGGGTACAAATGACTTACATGAGACAGTCTTCCACTCTCAATAACACAGCAGCTTATTATGTTGCTTGTGCGCAGATGCAACGAAGGGCTCTGCTTGGCCTTCAGGACCTGGCAGAGACCTGCGGCACATCTGTGAACACGCATGGTTTTCCACGCATACGCAGACAACCTAAAATCCAGGGCCTCTGTAGGTGTAGTGTCTTCCGACTTTGAAAAAGGTTCTTGCCCTACTTTGGTCCGACTTGGGCATGATTTAAGCCCATTGATTTGAATGTAAGTCGCATCCAAGTCGGATCATTTTAACTGATCCAACTTGTGTCATGCGACTTGTGCTCTGAGGATCTTGAAGGGGGACCCTTCGGTCTGGTATGGATTTTAAGGGGAACCCCCACGCCAAAATTTAAAAAAGCGGACAGGGCTCCCCCCCCCCAAAATCCATACAAGACCCTTTTTCGAGCACAGTAACGTCCTCTGGAGATCCCGCCCCCTTTGTGACATCACCGCCCAGGACATGATGGGGCGGTGATGTCGCAATTACTGGAGTCTCCGGATGACCACATCCCAAGGCTATATAAGAAATGGCACACACTGGAGCTAATATAACAGCGGGAGCAGAACTGGAGAAAGAACCAGAGGAAGAACACGTTGGAGCTACAGGGGACATGCTTCATTTTTAATAAAGGACTTTGTCAAAAACCTGTGTACTGATTTTATTTATTTTTGACACTTTTTTGGGTGCAAATGTTTGGGTGGTACAATGTACCCCATACTTATTCACATGGGGTTAAAGGGGGCTTCCAGATTCCAATAAGATCCCTGCCCCCAGACCCCCCCCCACAACCACTGGCCAGGGTTGTCGAGAAGATGCCCTTGTCCCTATGAACATGGGGACAAGGTGCTTTGGGGTGGAGGGCACAGAGACCTCCCTGCCCCAAAGCACCTAACCCCCCACTTTCCTGACCTGCCGGGCTACGTGCTCGGATATGGGTGTAGTATGGACTTTGGGGGAGCCCCACGTTGTTTTCTTTTTTGGCGTGAGGTTTCCCCTCAAGATTCATACCAGACTCAAAGAGCCTGGTATGGTCAGATCAAAGTCGGATCCCGTTCATTGAAGTCGCATAAAGTCGGACATGAAGTCGTAGAGCAAAGTCAAATCGGAAGTCGTCCTATTTCCATGTCGGAGCAGTGTGAACCCAGCCTAAAACCTAGAAGCTGATTGGTTACTATGCACAGCTGCACCAAATTTAGTAAATCTTCCCCACTGTCCTTTCTATTTCTATATGTGGATAATGGCACTGTAAGTATTTTAACAAAAAAAAAAAAAATCGAAATACCTTTTTCCCTAATCGATATCCAACTGTCACATGACCCGGCTCTCTCCCAGCCTGTCTACAGGAGGAACTTCTAGTTTTTGTTTTGTTCAAATAACAAAACAAAAAACAGCCTTTGTAATACAGAGTAAAAATTAATCATTTAGATCAATAAACAGTTCTAAATTGTCATACAAATATAGATTTGAAATCAAATCTTCATTATTTTTTTGGCAGTAACATGGTGTGGGCAGATTTCTGCCAGTCACAGGCTGTGTCACGCCCCTCCAGCCTGTGTCTAAGAATAAGAGGGAGGTGAATCTCTCATCAATCTACATGTAACATCCCGCCCCCATTGTGTTTAGCTGGTTAGTGGGCATGGAGGAGAAGGGAGGGAGGGGGCTGTCATTTAGCACTGTGTATACGCTCACATGTGTGACTCTATAGTCACATGGGCTGCTCAGATGTGATAGGGAGGAAATGCTCAGCATAAAAAAAAAAAAAAATTGCTGAAAACTGAGCATGTGCAGAGCTGACAACACTGTTCTGCAAAATCCCTAGCTGCATTGGAGACATGAACAGAAGGGGGCGATAGAGAGCAGCAGGATCAACCAGGTTTGTTTTTTTTTTTTTTTTTGCAGAAAACCGAAAACGAATCCCATAGTGACTGAGTGACTATGAACAGCATGTAATACACCATTTATTGGTGTGTGTATATATATATATATATATATAAATATAATTTTTATTATGATGCGGGTTTAGTGACACTTTAACTGGAGTTTAGTGTTCAGTACTAGGTGCAATAACCTTACCAAGAGGTAAACCTCGCTTTGCTTCTAAAACACCCCTCCGCCATGCAGGCTTATTTAGGCTTTACTTCCAAAGCAGCCCCCCCGTCATGCAGGCTTTATTCTACATCTAGAAAAACAGGGTCTTTCGGATTTTTGAAGTTTCAGACAACAAAGAAAAGAAACATAAAAAAACAACAGGTTAGGAACAAGACCCTGCAAGAAAAATAAAAAAGAAGCGACCTTCAATCTACTTGTTACAAAAGCAATTGAGACAGACTTCAAACTCAACCTTGAAATGCTATAATGTTCTGTACAGTATTGTTACATGAATAAAAATAAAATGCAACTCTGTGACAGATATCCACACAATGAAGGATTGGCCTTGGTCCGTGTAATCTACGTGTATATATAACTTTTCTGGCACTATTTGTTTACAAGTTTAAATCAGTATTTTTTGCTAGAAAATTACTTGGAACCCCTTAAATATTATATTTCTTTTTTTTTTTTTTTAGCAGAGTCCTTAGGGAATTAAATGGAAATTTGGGGGAAAAAATACACTTTAATGAATTAAGAAAAAAAAAAACCCCACAATATATAATATCCCAATACTTTTTGATAAAATATGAAAGACGAAAAAGATGGCGACAATTTTTACCTGTTTAGAGTTACAGAGGAGGTCTAGTGCTAAAATTATTGCTCTCGCTCTAACGTTCGCGGGGATACCTCACACGTGTGATGCAAACACCGATTACATATGCACGCGACTTAAGTATGCATTCGCTTCTGCGCGCGAGTACAAAGGGATGGAGGCGCTTTACATTTTTTAAATGTATGTTTATTTTTACACTGTCCCTTTTTTTTAATAACATTTACTCCTATTACAAAGGATGTTTACATTCCTTGTAATAGAAATAAGGATGACAGATCCTCTCAAAGACCGCAAATCTCTTTTTTTACCTTTAAAAGCAAGAGATCAAAATAACTTTTGATCTTTTGCTTTAAAAAAAAAAAAAAAAATATTGTTTACTTCCACCGTAGACCGGAAGTGACAATATGCCCTTGCTCCAATCCTCCTAGGCCATAGAGGCGATCAAAGATAATATGGTCTCTGGCAGCCTCTGTGACCAGATGGCCGCACTGTCGCAACGTTTCTTGGGCATGCCAGTGAAAATGGTAAGTCCGATAAACACTGGCAAGTGGCGGGAGGAGAGGCGCCCCTTCCCGCCACTTAAGAATGCGATCCAGCGGCTAATAAACCGCTGAGACCACTTTCATGAGAAAGCCAGCTGCCTGCTGAAAAAAAATAAATAAAATCGGGGTTCTGGCTGATAGCTTCAACCATAACTCTGGTAAACCACTCGCAAACGGCAATGTAAATACTGTACACTATATTGTCAAAAGTATTGGGACGCCTACCTTTACACACACATGAATATAATGGCATCCCAGTCTTAAGCCCCATACACACTATTAGATTTTATGCAGATTTTTGTCTTCAGATTTACCAAATCCATGTAATACAAGGGCCTGCCCGATTGCATACAAATTGAAACTCTTAAGGTTTGACCTCCATATTATATGGTTTTGGTAAATCTGAAGACAAAAATCTGCAGAAAATCTAATAGTGTGCATGGGGTCTTAGTCCGTAGGGTTCAATATTGAGTTGGCCCATCATTTGCAGCTATAACAACTTCAACTCTTCTGGGAAGGCCGTCCACAAGGTTTAGGAGTGAGTCTATGGGAATGTTTGACAATTCTTCCAGAAGTGCAATTGTGAGGTCAGGCACTGATGTTGGATGAGAAGGCCTGGCTCGCAGTCTCCGCTCTAATTCATCCCAAAGGTGTTCTCACGGCTGCACAAAAAAAAAAAACAAAACACAGTGGTTTACTACCGCTTTAAAGGGATACTGTCAGCTTGCCCATGCAAAGACCTCTAATTCCTCCCAAAGGTGTTCTATCGGGTTGAGGTCAGGACTCTGTGCAGGCCAGTCAAGTTCCTCCACCCCAAACTCACTCATCCATGTCTTTATGGACCTTGCTTTGTACACTGGTCCAAATCATTTGGTGGAGGGGGGATTATGGTGTGGGGTTGTTTTTCAGGGGTTGAGCTTGGCCCCTTAGTTCCAGTGCTTTGTACACTGGTGTGCAGTCATGTTGGAACAGGAAGGGGCCATCCCCAAACTGTTCCCACAAAGTTGGGAGCATGAAATTGTCCAAAATGTCTTGGTATGCCGACGCCTTAAGAGTTCCCTTCACTGGAACTAAGGGGCCAAGCCCAACCCCTGAAAAACAACCCCCACACCGTAATCCCTCTTCACCAAATGATTTGGACCAGTGTACAAAGCAGGGTCCATAAAGACATGGATGAGCGAGTTTGGGGTGGAGGAACTTGACTGTCTTCCACAGAATCCTGACCCCAACCCAATAGAACATCTTTGGGATGAATTAGAGGTCTTTGCATGGGCAAGCTGACAGTATCCCTTTAAAGCAGTAAAAAAAACACTGTGTTTTTGCTAGTATGCATGCATGCGCGTGGGAGCCATCATTCATGGCACAGGACTCTGAAGGAACAGCCCAGATGACCGTTCCTTCAGAGCGCATGCACCGGTGACGTTACTGGCTGCATGTAAAGTAAATATCTCCTAAACAGCGCACGTTTAGGAGATATTTACAGTACCGATAGGTAAGCCTTATTATAGGCTTGCCTATAGCTAAAAGCCAGAGATGGGAGTTTACTTCCACTTTAACTTCTGTTGATTTCCATGTCATCCTAAAACCTCATGGCATTGCAGAAATTGTCATATATTAGACACAAGTTGTGTATAAAGTTTTATTTCTGGGTGTAACTTTTCAGAGAAGGTGGATCAGAAGAACCTACACAATGGTTCATAGAAAATGAAGCAAAGAAAACAGTAGAGGTTGTATTATGCACAGCAACCAAATTCCAGGTCTCACTTTTGAAATGATTGAATGACTGAAGAAATGAAGGAAACGCTAGAAGCAGATTGGTTGCTATGGGCAGCTGCAGCTCTGTCTCCTGCGTTCCATAAGACAGCCCCACACAGTGTTATCTGCACCGATTTCTCTGCAGAGCACCAGGTGAATGTCTGCCGCTGGCGGAGTCTTTGTAGAAGATCGTTTCTGCGGGGCCCCCCCGTCACGTGAAACAGTCCAGACTGCTCTTGGCTCGCTCCATCTCATGCAGAAAACTGTAGAACTGCGGCAAGGTCAGCTCTGGGGAGAAAAGAACGGCTTTTAAAGTGGAACTCTAAACAAAATTAAAAATGACTAATATCAGTAGTGTTAAAGTGTTACTAAACCCACAACAGTAAAATCAGTCTGTATATACAGTAAAGCATGCTTGTTATACTCACTGAGGAACCTAAGGGGTTAATCCTCTGCATTGTGTAAAAAGGCTGTTTGATCCTGTCTTCTCTGATCCTCCCCTTCTTTCACTGTCTCCAAAAAATAAACTGATCTTAACAGAGCCCAGGGGACATGCTGCACATGCTCAGTTTGGTGTTTATTGCTAGAGAGGTTTTTCTTTTCTTAGGGGAGTGCATGTGATCCGCACAGGGCCAATCAGCACTGTCCAGAGGGTCAGGAGAGAAAGACTCCTCCTACAAGCTTTAACCAGACACTGATAGAAGTCACAATACTGCTATATACTGCTGATGAGAAAACATATTTATCCATTTACATCAGGGGTCCTTGGAAAAAAAAAAAAAAAAAAAAGTGTGGGAACTCACCTCAACTGCCCCCTTCACCCCCCAGTAATGTCCACCTCTGCCCCCTTTGCCCCCCCCCCAGTAATGTCCACCTCTGCCCCCTTCACCCCACCCCCCAGTAATGTCCTCCTCTGCCCCCCTCACATCAGTGTCCTCCTCTTTGCTGTGGTGAGGCGCCTCTATCGAGACACTCACATCAGGGTACTGCTACTGTCCTCCTGCTTTCTGTTGTGGTGAGGAGAGACACAGGGGTTTATTTACTAAAGCTAGAGAGGGCAAAATTAGTCACAATTCTGCAGAGAAACCAATCAGCTTCTAACCTCGGCATGTTTAATTAAGCATTAGCAATAAAACCTGGAAACTCACTGCCAGGGACACTACCTTCCAGCAAAGACATTTGCTCTGGGGACCTCCTATACCAGTGATGGTGAACCTTGGCACCCCAGATGTTTTGGAACTACATTTCCCATGATGCTCAACCACACTGCGGAGTAAATGAGCATCATGGGAAATGTAGTTTCAAAACATCTGGGGTGCCAGGGTTCACCATCACTGGCCTATACCTAGTCGAACATTGCAGCTTGCAAAGCTTTGCAACCACAAACAGTGGCTAGCGAGTAGACATGTGCAATTTGTTTAGTTCCGAATTTGTTTAACAAATTTTGACAAATTCGTTAATTTCGAAATGTCCGAATTTTGAAAATTCGAATGAGGAAATTCGGAATATGGAAGTTCGAAAATTTGAAAATAAGAATGAAAGTCTGAAAATTCAAAAGAATGAAAATCCGAAAATCTGAAATAACTAAACTAATAATAACTATTAAATTATAGGTATTGGAATTTCCTTTCAAATTTGGCTGTTTGTGAACGTAACGAGTACAAATTTATCCGAAGTTCCCAATTATCTGAAATAACGAATGCCGTATCTAAAAGAATGGAATGGAACGATCTAATAATAATACATAATAATAATAAATAATAATAAAACCTTTTTATTATTATTTATTAATTTGTTCCATTCCATTTGTTTAGATGCGGCATTCGTTATTTCGGATAATTCCTAACTTCAGATAAATTTGTGTTCGTTACGTTCACAAACAGCCAAATTCGAAAGGAAATTCCAATACCTATAATTTAATAGTTTGTTATTATTAGTTAGTTATTATTTTGAATTTTACTGATTTTCTTTTATTTTTTTCAGATTTTCAAATTTTCGGATTTTCAAATTTCCAAATTACGAATTTCCGAAAAAAGCAAAAAAAACAAATGAAACGAAAACAAACAATTTTTTTTGTCAGTGTACATGTCTACTAGCAAGTGCAACGCTCAGGCTCCTGAATAAATTAAAATTCCTCTGCATGTCCAAACCAAGGTGGGGCATCAAAAAAAAAAAAAATATGACAGGAGCCTGCAGGGAGACAAATCTCTGGACTCTGTAAGAGGAGGGGTGCTGTGAAGTGTGTCCAGAAATCACATTACATCCTGAATATGGGGGTAACTTGTTACATCGTCAAAAAATGTGGACTTCTCTTTCAACCCCTCCAGCTAACAAAAGCGGGCCCTTTAAAAGTTCATTATATCATGGGCTTTCTGGTCATGGCTGTCACAGTGATCGGGATCCCACTCCATGGAGTAAACAGTGACCAGGAGCTCTTGGTGACAGCGTGGTCACAGCACTGGGGGGACACGAGTGAGCATGCTCCCAGCACAGAACATCGATGCCGGCTGCATGCGGTATGAGTGGCAGCTCAGCATTAAGCCCACCACTATGCCACATGTATGTGTATGGCCCATCAGTAAGGCGTAATAACTTTTTGTTTCTACATAATCACACACATAGGTTGGACTTGATGGACTTGTGTCTTTTTTCAACCTCACCTACTATGTATGTAACTATGTTTCTGTATATGTTTAGTTTCTTATGCCAATCTTTCTCTGAATTGCACATCCCCTGAAGAAGCAATCAGCGAAACATGTTGGGCTAGTGTGCAATGCATTCATTTTGGCTTGAACCTACCTACTATATAACCACTATACCATTGTTATTATTGTGAACAATTCTTTGTATTTTGTAATTTTATAAAAAAAAAAAATTTGTAATAAAATTTATTCTGCTAATTTTAGGTCATTATCTCTTTCTATCATTTTGTTTGGCACGGCAAAAATCCCCTCAACCTTTCCCTCTTTGCTTCGGGATATCTTCCTGTTTTCAGTTACATCTGAACAGTTCTCTCTGTAGACTACAGAACACCTCCCCTCTGGGAGAAGAGAAGAGAGGAGAGGGCGTCTGTGGACCTTCCCTAGGGTGACAACACTGATTCTCTACAGATACACTACAATGAGTAAGTGTTGTCATCCTGGGACAGAAAGTGGGTTACTGGCAGGATCACCAGGGGGGGGAAAGCCTACAAAAGAAAACTAATGCAGCCACCACATCTAAGGACTGGTAAGCTGCAATATATTACATTTTTCTTCTTCAGTTTAGATAAACTTTTAATGCACAAATTCAGATTTCTTGCAGAAAAACGTAGATGAACTACAAATGGACTCACCTACATACACCGGCTCCAACTGGCTGCCTTTCCTAATAACCATCTTCAACTAAAGAGGAAATACAAAACAGGCAATTCAAGTGATTGTAAACCTTAACATTTTTTAATTCTTAAAATAACAAACACTGTGTAATGGTTTTGAACATCTGAATCTAGGGAAGCAACTGTCAGCACTGAGAAGTCCCTCCATACTAAAGGAGAGCCAGGAACGTACACGGCAGGGGCCGGCAGGGGCCAGCACAGAGGCGGGTGGAGACAAAGAGGTGCAGGCACTAGCAAAGAGTAGATGGGTGACAGTCAGGAGGGGTAGAGGGGGAAGTGCCAGAGAGGCCGATCCAGGACTGGAACATCCCAATAAGTACGCTCCATTGAGTGACATTGGTGAAACCAGTCAGGGACCAGCACTGCTGGAGATGAGGGACTCTCCTAGCTGCCAGGGGAAGAACTCCTCCAGTGAGAGTGGGGGGCAGCAAAGGGAAAGGAAAGACAGATTCTGGTGGTAGGGGACTCAATTCTTAGAAGGACAGAGAGGGCAATCTGTAACCAAGACCTGAAGCGCCGAACAGTATGTTGTCTACCGGGCGCTTGGGTTCGGCACATCACGGATCTTGTGGACAGATTACTGGGAGGGGCTGGGGAAGACCCGGCTGTCATGGTGCACGTTGGCACCAATGACAAAGTCAGAGGCAGATGGAGTGTCCTAAAGAACGATTTTAGGGACTTAGGAGCTAAGTTGAGGAAAAGGACCTCCAAGGTAGTGTTCTCAGGAATACTACCGGTACATCGAGCCACACCAGAGAGGCAGAGGGAGATTAGGGAAGTAAACAAGTGGCTGAGGAGCTGGTGTAGTAAGGAGGGGTTTGGGTTCCTGGAGGACTGGGCCGACTTCTCAGTCGGTAACCGGTACTATAGAAGGGACGGACTGCACCTAAATGAGGAGGGTGCAGATCTGCTGGGAATGAAGATGGCCAAAAAGTTAGAGGGGTTTTTAAACTAGGCGATGGGGGGGGGAGGGTCCAGAGGCAGAGAAGATATGCAGAGGTCCAGTGCGGAAGATATTCCAGAGGGTAGTATTGGGGGCATTAGTGGCAGGTTAACCAAAGCACAAAAACACAAGGCGAGTATAGTAGCAAGTCCTAGTTGCAATTTTGAAACACCCAATACGAGGACAATATGCGACCGGTCTAAACTATGTGGCATTTTCACCAATGCCAGGAGCATGGCAGACAAGATGGGTGAACTAGAGATACTGTTGTACAAGGAGGATTTGGATTTTGTGGGAATTTCAGAGACCTGGTTCAACAGCTCTCATGATTGGCTGGCAAACATTCAAGGGTATACCCTATACCGCAAGGATAGAGAGGGTAAAAAAGGGGGAGGGGTATGCCTATATATCAAGAATAATGTACAAGTGAATGTGAGAGATGACATCGCTGAGGGGGCTAGGGAGGAGGTGGAATCCTTATGGGTAGAGCTCCAAAGGGATGAAGCTAAGGGGAAAATAATACTGGGAGTATGCTATAGGCCCCCTAACCTGAGGGAGGACGTGGAGACGGATCTCCTATCACAAATTGGATTAGCAGCAAGGATGGGAAGTGTTATCATAATGGGGGATTTTAATTATCCAGACATAGACTGGGCGGAGGGAACCGCGCATTCATTTAAGGCTCGCCAGTTCCTTAATGTCTTGCAGGACAATTTTATGAGTCAGATAGTAGACGCACCAACTAGAAATAAAACATTACTGGATCTACTGATTACCAACAATACAGACCTGATCACAGATGTGGAAATACGGGGCAATTTAGGTAACAGCGATCACAGGTCAATTAGTTTCAGTATAAATCACACAAATAGGAAACATGAAGGGAACACAAAGACACTGAATTTCAAAAGAGCCAACTTCCCTAAACTACAAACCTTGCTAAAAGGCATAAATTGGGATAAAGTATTAGGAACAAAGAATACGGAGGAGAGATGGGTTTGCTTTAAGAGCATATTAAATAAGGGCATTAGCCAATGTATCCCATTGGGTAATAAATTTAAAAGAGCGAACAAACATCCTGGATGGCTTAACTCCAATGTAAAAATGCATATAAAAGCAAAGGAGAAGGCCTTCAAAAAATACAAGGTTGAGGGATCATCCTCAGCATTCAGACTTTATAAAGAATGCAATAAGAAATGTAAGGGTGCAATTAGGTCGGCTAAGATAGAACATGAAAGACACATAGCGGAGGAAAGCAAAAAAAAATCCCAAGAAATTCTTTAAGTATGTAAACAGTAAAAAAGGGAGGACAGACCATATTGGCCCCATAAAGAATGAGGAAGGACATCTGGTTACAAAGGATGGGGAGATGGCAAAAGGTATTGAATTTATTCTTCTCCTCAGTCTTCACAAGTGAATCAGGGGGCTTCAGTAACCAAAACTGCAGTGTTTATCCTCATGACACATCACAGGAAGCACCTCCATGGTTAACAGAGGACGGAATTAAAATTATGTAGTATGTAAAATCTTGGAGGGGATGATAAGGGACTATATACAAGATTTTAGTAATAAGAACGATATCATTAGCAGTAATCAGCATGGATTCATGAAGAATCGTTCTTGCCAAACCAATCTATTAACCTTCTATGAGGAGGTGAGTTGCCATCTAGATAAAGGAAGGCCCGTAGACGTGGTGTATCTGGATTTTGCAAAAGCATTTGACACAGTTCCCCATAAACGTTTACTGTACAAAATAAGGTGCGTTGGCATGGACCATAGGGTGAGTACATGGATTGAAAACTGGCTACAAGGGCGTGTTCAGAGGGTGGTGATAAATGGGGAGTACTCAGAATGGTCAGGGGTGGGTAGTGGGGTCCCCCAGGGTTCTGTGCTGGGACCAATCCTATTTAATTTGTTTATAAACGACCTGGAGGATGGGAGAAACAGTTCAATCTCTGTATTTGCGGACTATACTAAGCTAAGCAGGGCAATAACTTCTCCGCAGGACGTGGAAACCTTGCAAAAAGACCTAAACAAATTAATGGGGTGGGCGACTACATGGCAAATGAGGTTCAATGTAGAAAAATGTAAAATAATGCATTTGGGTGGCAAAAATATGAATGCAATCTATACACTGGGGGGAGAACCTCTGGGGGAATCTAGGATGGAAAAGGACCTGGGGGTCCTAGTAGATGATAGGCTCAGCAATGGCATGCAATGCCAAGCTGCTGCTAATAAGGCAAACAGAATATTGGCATGTATTAAAAGGGGGATCAACTCCAGAGATAAAACAATAATTCTCCCGCTCTACAAGACTCTGGTCCGGCCGCACCTGGAGTATGCTGTCCAGTTCTGGGCACCAGTCCTCAGGAAGGATGTACTGGAAATGGAGCGAGTACAAAGAAGGGCAACAAAGCTAATAAAGGGTCTGGAGGATATTAGTTATGAGGAAAGGTTGCGAGTGCTGAACTTATTCTCTCTGGAGAAGAGACGCTTGAGAGGGGATATGATTTCAATTTACAAATACTGTACTGGTGACCCCACAATAGGGATAAAACTTTTTCGCAGAAGAGAGTTTAATAAGACTCGTGGCCACTCATTACAATTAAAAGAAAAGAGGTTTAACCTTAAACTACGTAGAGGGTTCTTTACTGTAAGAGCGGTAAGGATGTGGAATTCCCTTCCACAGGTGGTGGTCTCAGCGGGGAGCATTGATAGCTTCAAGAAACTATTAGATAATCACCTGAATGACCGCAACATACAGGGATATATAATGTAATACTGACACATAATCACACACATAGGTTGGACTTGATGGACGTGTGTCTTTTTTCAACCTCACCTACTATGTAACTATGTAACATAGCAGCCCCGATCCTCCTCTTCCTGGTTCCCCCCTTGCCAGCGCTCCTGGCCCCCCCCCCACTGAGTGCCCCCATAGCTACCTGCTTGCTCTGGGGGGGCACTCATGAATGCTCGTTCTGTGTGTCCACTGACAGCCCCGCCCCCAGTTACCTCCTAATGGCTCCTGCTGCTGTCTCTGAGTCAATGAGAAGGGAGAGAGCCAGGAGAGACGCTGCTCTTATGCACATCACTGCATCTAGATCGAGCTCAGGTAAGTATTGGGGGGGCATTGAAGGTTTCTAAACCACTTCCGGACCGCCCACCGTCATTATTCGTCGGTACTTTGACGTTGAATACCGTTGTTTTTATAACAGCAGATAGGTGCCATAAACCTGGTATTTTCTGAAACAGCGGGCAGTCAGTTTTCAGATAAAAGTGGTTTACGCAGAGGATTTGCCACGAGATCACTTTTAATCGGCGGCGGGAGAAGTGCCCACCCCCTCCCGCCACGTTACTGTCGTCTCCGCCACTTACCAGAGCCATCGGTAGCGGCGGAGACGATCCGATCCTTTCCCCTCTGAGGCACTGGGTCAAGTGAGGGAATGACGGCCCCCACTCGACTCAATGCCATTGGATGACGGAAGCGACGTCAAACGTCACTTCCGCCCAATGGTCTTAAAGGGACTTGTTTGACCCCAAATCTCACATTAAAGAGGTCCTGTCATGCTTTTTTCTACTACAAGGGATGTTTACATTTGGGGATTTTATTTAATTTTCTAGCAAAAAAAAAAAATTATTTGATTTTAACTTGTAAACAACAAGTTTGAAAAATAGGCCGCGTCCTTAAGTGGTTAATGTATTAAATTATTAAATTTAAAAATCCTTAAGCCTTTCCAACTACTTCAGAGTTAAAAAAAAAAAAAAAAATCAAAATCAAGCCCAATCAATGGCCATAATAAATGTGATCTGTTCTACTGCGCCACAAACATTGCCCCCGATTCATGATTGGTTGATATAAGACTAACATGACAGTGATGACTAAATGCAGGGTACAGTTTTTGGGGAGTAAGTAGGCAGTGAGTGGATAGCGAGACACTTACCTGCAGGAAAATACTCCCAGATTTTTCCAGTTCACTGCTGGCTGCTGTAACTACAAGAGATAATATAGAGGGTTAGATCTACGTATCATAAAAAAAAAAAAAAAAAAAAAAAAAAAAAAAACTAACAATGTGCCTGGATTACAAAACGGGGATATTTACTAAAACTGAAGAGTGCAAAATCTGGTACAGCTGTGCATGGTAGCCAATCAGCTATCAGGTTTTATTTTCAAAGCTTAATTGAACAAGATGAAGTTAGATTGGCTCCCATGCACAGCTGCACCAAATTCTGAGAACTCAAGTTTTAGTAAATCCCCTCCATAGTCCTGTAAAGAATCAAAGTAAGTATGTGGAGGGGGGGGGCATGTATTGCCATCCTTTTCTGAATCTCAGTACTGCTGATCTCCTCCGGCCCATTTCACCACTTCATGTCTATAAGCACTCATTCCAGCACTGGCTGCATATTATTGCTCTGGTCCGGCTACCTGATGAGGATAGCGGTGGACCATGCATGGTTGGTGTTAGCACATCCGCCTGTAGTCTCTACTAGGGGAGAATGTGACAACCCACAAATTGTCACCCTATACAGGGAGTGATTAACTGTTTCCGGACCGCCCACTGCACATCTACTGTGACAGGGCGGCCCGGCTGGACGAAACAACGCAACTGTACGTTGCTTCCGCCTTGGGGTCTGGGGTGCGCACCCACTCCCGCTGTGATTGGACACAGCGGGAGCCAATCAGCGGGTCTGACGTTCGCTGGAGAGGCAGACCGTCGTTCTGTCAGACAGGAAGAGAGAGATCTTGTGCTCCTGCTAATCAGGAATACAGATCTCTGTCTTCCTCCAGTCAGTCCACCCAGGGCCGGAGCTATCACTAGGCAATCGCCTAGGGCACCATGCTGCCTAGGGCGCCCGCCCACTGGTGTTCCTACTCTCTTCTCTCAGCAGACAGCAACTAAGTCCCAGCATCAGCAGGCAGCCGCCGCTCCACTCGCACATAGTGTCAGAGGCACAGCGGCGGCGGAGGACTGTGTCTGTGTCCCGACTCCCGAATGAAGCAAGCAAACATTCATTGATGGGCACTGGTGAGGCTACATTTGATTGGTGCTTCATTAAAAAGGTGGGGTTTACATGGGCAGGGTAAAGGGGGGTAAGGGGTGGAGCCAAGGGGGGGCGAAATGAGGTTTCTAGGGGTGTCAAAAATCCTTGCACCAATCCTGAGTCCACCCCCCCCCCCCCCCCCCAAGTTAGAAATCACTCCCTAAGAACACCTTTAACCCTTTGATCACCCCTGATTTTAACCCTTTCCTTGCCTGTGTCATTTATACAGTGAGAGTGCTTCTTTTTTTTTTTTAGCTATTGCAGAACTAAAAGTCCTATGAGGCATAGCAAGACTCTGACAGCCACAAGCATGACACCCAAAGACAGAGGCATGATGGGACTTGTACTTTTGCAGCAGCTGGAGGTCCGCTAATTGCAGATCCCTGCCATATAGTGTCACTTCGTGCCCAATTTGTCCGCCGCAATGTCCCGCTAAAAAACGCTGATCGCCGCCATTACTAGTAAAAAAAATAAAATAAATAATAATAAAAAATGCCACAAATCTATTCCATAGTTTGTAGACGTGATAACTTTAACGCAAACCATTCAATATACGTTTATTGGGATTTTTTTTTTTTAACCAAAAATATGTAGCAGAATACATATTGGCCTAAATTGATGAAGAAATTTGATTTTTTACATGTTTTTAATTGGGTATGTTTTATAGATTAAGTAAAAAATATGTTTTTTTTTTTTCAAAATTGTCACTCTTCTTTTTGTTTATAGCGCAAAAAATAAAAAAAACGGCAGAGGTGATCAAATACCACCAAAAGAAAGCTCTATTTGTGGGGGGGACACATCAATTTTATTTGGGTACAGCGTCGCACCACCGCGCAATTGCCAGTTAAAGTAAGGCAGTGCCATATTGCAAAAAAATGGCCTGGTCATTACAGGGGGTGAAACCTTCAGGGGCTGAAGTGGTTAATGAAGCTCTATATTTAATAGTACATCATTATCCATAGATAAAAACTGAAGGTCCCGGGAGCCGCACATCACAACAAGACCCGCTGTGTATGAACAAGGAGCAGTCTCAGCCTGGAACCCCGCCAGGCCACGCCCCATACACATTTCACTCCGCCCACTGGAGCTTACTCATGGGGACATCATTAGCTGTAGTTTTTAATGCAAGCAGTAATAGTACCTGTATGCGGCCTGGTATCAGCCTTCAGCGATCCCTGTACAGGAGGACTTAGTCTGGAGAAGGGAGAAGCAGCACAAGGCACCAATCAGTTGTGCTGCCGTGCCTATGTGCCAACAAGGGACATGCTGATAGGAGGATAAAGCAGAGTGGCAGAGAGATGAGCTCATCAGTCTGCTGCAGCTCCTGTCACTTTCTAGTCAAATGGCCGCAGGAAAGAATTTCGCTCTGTCTATCTCTGGCCTTAAACTAGATGATGCTGGACGCCCTCCAGCAAGGAAACGAGGCGGGGCCCTATCTGACTTGTGGCAACTTCGAATGCACATGGTGAGAAGCTCACAGTGTGCAGTGAAATCAGAGGAAGCCATTTCAGTCCAGAAGAGGAGCCGGTACAACTGTGCAAGACCAGAGGTCAGATTTTAAAGTGGTTGTAAACCCTTACATATACGCAGAGAAGTGACTGGCCTTTAGGCGATACACAGAGATGGAACAAATCCTCCTGCACCAGTTGTACCCGTTTATCTGCATTGCTCTCGTCTCTGAGAAAGGTAATCCATAAAGATGATCTGCACAAACAAATGTTGCTCTTAATATCTTGCTTTTTATTATGAAAACCACAGTGTGCCAACTGCAGATACAGCCAACTGACTGACTGTATCTTCATTTTCACACTGTGGTTTTCGTAATAAAAAGCAAGATATTTAGAGCAACATTTGGTTGTGCAGATCATCTTTATGAGCTCACGGGTGCTGAATCAAGCACAAGTGAGCTCTACTAACTAAGCATCATATGGGTAGTAGCACAGGACTTTTTGTTTGCATTATTAGTCTTCTCTACAGATGTTCAAAGTCTAGAATGTATAAAGCTTGTCTGAGCTTTCATAGACCAGGGGGCACAGAGCTGAAAATGCACACTGCAGAGCTCAGTGAAGAGAGTTCTGAGAGGTGATTGGAGGAAAGGGACACACTCCCCCCTTCACACAGCAACAGAGCTGTTAATTTACAGGCTGTGTTGTGCCGAATCTCCCTCCCCTGTCACCTTTTTTTCTCTTGGTGTCAGGAAAACTTGTCAGAAGTGATGAGGAACAGAGGAAGGAGGCAGCAGACAGAAACAGAGACAAGTACACACTATAGAGCAGGGATATGTAATTAGCGGACTTCCAGCTTTTGCAAAAGTCCCATCACGCCTCTGCCTCTGGGTGTCACGCTTGTGGCCGTCAAAGTCTTGCTATGCCTCATGGGACTTGTAGTTCTGCAACAGCTGGAGGTCCGCTAATTACATATCCCTGCTATAGAGGGTTATACTTTGTTCATATTTCATGAACACCCACGTTAAGTAAGAGTTCTAAGCAATCGTGTCCACATGACTCACCTCCAAACTTCCACTCCATGTCCACCAATTGGTTAATACTGAGGGTTCGACCAACTGCCAGCCGTGACAGCGCTGCTGCGTCACGACTCCACTGCAATCAGAGGAATACAAAGCAGGTTAGGTCATAGAATGCACCCAACACATCACAATAGAAAGATCCATACCATTGGAATGACATGTATTAGGTTTTGCCCTCTACTCAATAAATGTCAAAACCCGACTTCCACCAAGACTGGTTGTTTTTGAGTTTCAGATGGAGAAAGAATGCGTTATCATTGTCTGCGTCCCCGCTGGGGAGATTCACCCTCAATTGGTGTCCTTACAAAGCACTATGACAGATGATGCTGCCTCAGCTGGACTCCCGGCTACCCAATACCAGCCGCCATTGGACGGGGACCTTCCCTGAGAAACATCACCACATCAGACACGTGTGCGCAAAATCCTCAACGTCATGAATAAGCTTTATGTAGCTGTCCATCACCAAACAGTCACCAGACCTCTAATGCCCCTTCATTCTGTGACCGCCATTTATGATTAAGCCCCTGATGGGGGTGAAATGCCTCCCCCCCCCCATGTGTTCCGTTCGTCTCCACCGCTTACCAGAGCCTTCGGTAGCGGCAGAGACGATCCGATGATTTCCCTCCCCTCAGTAACGGAAGGATGGTCCCCCACTCGGCTCCATAATATTGGATGACGGAAGTGACATCAAAACATCACTTCCACCCAATTGTCTCAAAAAGGGTTCATTTTTTTTTTTTTTTTTTAAAGACAGTTTTTTATTTTTTTGGTTGCATTTAAGTGTCAATATGAGATTTGATGTCTTTTTGACCCCAGATCTCATATTTAAAAAGAGGTCCTGTCATGCTTTTTTTTTTTATCCATTACAAGGGATGTTTACATTCCTTGGAATAGAAATAAAAGTGATTAGAAAAAAAAAAGTACAGTGTAAAATAAAAAATAATAAAGAAGACAAAAATAAAAATAAAAGCGCCCCCATCCCGCCGTACCCGCACATACAAGCGAATGCATACATAAGTCGCCACCACACATGAGGTATCGCTGTGAATTTTAGAGCGAGAGTAACAGAGAGTAATACCTGGTGGTCTTGGGTGGAGATCCTCGGGGGGGGGGGGGGGTCTGCGCTGATAATAAATCAGCGCAGACCCCCCGTCAGGAAGGGCAGCCAATCGGCTCTCCTCTACTCTGTCAGCGCAAGTGGAGGAAAAGATTATAAACGGCACTTCCTGGTTCACGCTGTGATTAGCTGTCATTGGACACAGCTGATCACATGGTAAAGAGCCTACGTCAGAGGCTCTTTACCAAGATCGGAGATGCGGCGATTCAGACCGACACACCACACCAACGATGGGCGCGCAATCGTGGATTATCCCGTTGGATGTCATGACGCCCCAATCAGGATAATGAAACCACTTTCCGGCCGTCATTCTACTATATGGCGGGCGGGAAGTGGTTACAGCGTGACATCCTAGGTATGTAGTTACTCTGAGTAGCATCATCTTTCATATTTTACCAAAAATAAGTGGGCTATTTTTTTTGCAATAAAATTGCATTTGAAAAACCGCTGCCCAAATACCGACTGATACCATAAAATATTGCAAGGATTGCCATATTATTCCCTAGGATATATATATATATATATATATATATATATATATATATATATATATATATATATATATATATATATATATATATACACACATACACTCTGTTTGGGAGTTCTAAGTATATTTCTAGCAAAAAATACTGATTTAAAATTGTAATCAAAAAGTGCCAGAAAAGGCCTGTTGGTTGAATAAATAATCCCACAGAAGGTACATCTCCTGTCAAATCACAATCCAGAGAGTGGATTTTTTTTTTTTATTACAGGTGCCCCTTGATGACCCGTCCTCTTTTTAAAAAAAAAAAAAAAAAAAAAAAGAAGAAGAAGACCACGGCGCTATTATGCTCCCTGTTGCGGTGGAGCGGGGCACCACTGGTGGGTCAATCCCTGTTGGATACACAAGGGCCAGAAGTCGCTCACCTCCTCTGTAAAATAGGCAGCTTTCTCCTCATCGAGCCCTGCATATAGAGAACAGAGATCAGCACATAACACCCGGGTAACATCTGTACCACGTTCAGGAAACATTCTTCTCACCTAGGGAGATGAGATCCGCTCTCAGCTCTTCTGATTTTAGGTTCCTTTTCAGGGCAGCTAGATCAGAGGGGAACACAAACAGTAATCAGTGGATGTATTTTTTTTTTTACATGCAGCCATTTTTTTTTTTTTTTTAAAGTTGCGAAAAATGTAAAACTCCTGTCAAGCCTTTATTAGCGCCTGCATCATCCTGTTTTTAGCCCCCTGGAACGCGTTGGCTATTTCAAAATAAAAATATCTTTTAAAAGTCTGTACAAGCTGGTGTGGCGCCCCCATCCTTTAAAAAAAAAAAAAAAAAACGCCAAGTTTTTTTGTTTAACTACCTCAATACCGGGCCAATTCTGACCATGTAGAAAGCTACCAAGAATTAGAACCCCCCCCTCCAAACATGCATACATATACATACACACATATATACATACACACACACACACACATACATACATACATACATATATATATATTAAGCAAAGGCCCTAGAGAATAAAATGATGGGTGTTGCAATTTTTTTATGTCACACGGTATTTGCGCAGCGGTTTTTCAAATGCTTTTTTTTTTTTGTTAAATATACGTTGATACATTTAAGTGAACAAACACAATATAATACCACTTTTTCAGTAACATATAAAAGATGATGTTACACCGAGTAAATAGATACCCAACATATCTTTAAATATACGCACGCTCGTGGAATGGCGACAAACTACGGCACTTTAAATTATCTATAGGTGACGCTTTAAAAGCCTTTGCAAGTTCTAGCTGGTGCTAGAATAATTGGTCTTGCTCCGACGTTCACGGTAATACCTTACATGCGATCGTTTACACATGTGTGCGGGACGGACGTGTGTGTTCGCCACTGCGTGTGAGCACAGGGTGATGGAGGCACTTTAAAAAAAATATATATTATTTTAATAATATTTTTTACAGCGTTTCTTTTTTTTTGTTCACTTTTATTGCTGTCAAAAGGGAATGTAAACAACCCTTTGCAATAGCAATGACAGGCATGCCTTATGGAGAGATGGAGGGGGGGGGGGGGGTCTAATAAACTCCTCATCTCTCCTTTGGCCTCCAATGCAGCCGATCAGACACTTCACTGGTCGCTAAGCCGCCAGTAAACAAAAAACCGGAAGTGACAAAATAGTCATCCCTTCCAGGTTCTGATGTCACACAGTGGGAGGAACAGCTCACTGAAAGGCCGGAGCTGAATGCCGCCAGCCGCATCGTCACTGGGCTTCCGATTGCTCGGGAGGTGGTGGGAGGGGGGGGCCCCTTCAGCCATCTGTAAAAGTATTCCAGTGGCTGCCCAGCCGCTCTGAGTACTTTTACCGGAAAGAGAATCGCCGCCCTAAAAATTGATACTGGGATCATGTTTGTAGCCTCAACCATGATCCCAGTACAACCTCTTCCCTACCGTGATGTACATGTGGCTGGTAGGGAAGCGGTTAATCTGTGACACCATTGAGGAGAATTTCCCCACTTCCTGTGAGTGTGACACCAGTTTAAGAAATGGAGAGGCAGTTGTCGCTGGACAGAAAAGGCACAGAGACCAATAAAAACAGTCAGAAGTTCTAACCCTCCCACTCTGCTAAAAAAGGTCTTTTTGTAGATTATTTTTTTTAGGACAAACGAGGATTTCTTTTAGTGACGGTTTTGCAAAAATGATTTTATTTTTGATTGCAATCCATAGACAAGGAAAAAAGTAACTAAAAAAAAAAAAAAAAAGGAAGAAGAGAAAGAGGAGGTGAACCCCAATCAACATTCCCCGTACTACTTGAGCCTCACCGTTTAGTACAAGAAGGACGCTCCTCACTATGTTCCTCAGGGGCCCCAGGCTGATCCCGTTGTCTCTGGCAAAGTCTTCCAACTGCGACGTGAACTGGTCAACCTGCATCACAACAGATCAGATGAAAAGGTGTCCAGGAGACTCTTCAGCAAAGTAAAGGTGGGAATACAACAGCTAAGTAGATAGTGTGTGGACCCAGATCTAAATCCACCAACCACCTCCCTGCTTTACGTTTTTTTATTATAGAGAATGTAACAGGAGTGGCCAGACAACCCTGACTTTTTATAGGTCCTTTTAATGCCCAACCAGTGAGATCTCCCTTCTATAATGATAAAAAAAAAAACATTGAACGCGGGGCCGAAGCTTCTCCACCAGTAAGAAGCACAGATTCCTACTGCTGGAGAAGCTAATTGGCTGTCTGAATTAGGCCTTATGATAGGACTTCTGTGTTGTCACCCCCTGTCACATGGACCAAAGATGAACTACAAGTGGCCATTTCAATACCCATTAGACAAGCATGGTCCACTGTTCTCACCATCAGTAATCGTGTGCCCGCCCACTGTTCTCACCACCAGTAATCGTGTGACCGCCCACTGTTCTCACCACCAGTAATCGTGTGACCGCCCACTGTTCTCACCACCAGTAATCGTGTGACCGCCCACTGTTCTCACCACCAGTAATCGTGTGACCGCCCACTGTTCTCACCACCAGTAATCATGTGCCCGCCCACTGTTCTCACCATCAGTAATCGTGAGCCCCCCACTGTTCTCACCATCAGTAATCGTGAGCCCCCCACTGTTCTCACCATCAGTAATCGTGAGCCCCCCACTGTTCTCACCACCAGTAATCGTGTGACCGCCCACTGTTCTCACCACCAGTAATCGTGTGACCGCCCACTGTTCTCACCACCAGTAATCGTGTGCCCGCCCACTGTTCTCACCATCAGTAATCGTGTGCCCGCCCACTGTTCTCACCATCAGTAATCGTGTGCCCGCCCACTGTTCTCACCATCAGTAATCGTGTGCCCGCCCACTGTTCTCACCACCAGTAATCGTGTGCCCGCCCACTGTTCTCACCATCAGTAATCGTGTGACCGCTCACTGTTCTCACCATCAGTAATCGTGTGACCGCCCACTGTTCTCACCACCAGTAATCGTGTGACCGCCCACTGTTCTCACCACCAGTAATCGTGTGACCGCCCACTGTTCTCACCACCAGTAATCGTGTGCCCGCCCACTGTTCTCACCACCAGTAATCGTGTGACCGCTCACTGTTCTCACCATCAGTAATCGTGTGCCCGCCCACTGTTCTCACCATCAGTAATCGTGAGCCCCCCCACTGTTCTCACCACCAGTAATCGTGTGCCCGCCCACTGTTCTCCCCATCAGTAATCGTGAGCCCCCCCACTGTTCTCACCACCAGTAATCGTGAGCCCCCCCACTGTTCTCACCACCAGTAATCGTGTGACCGCCCACTGTTCTCACCACCAGTAATCGTGTGCCCGCCCACTGTTCTCACCATCAGTAATCGTGTGCCCGCCCACTGTTCTCACCATCAGTAATCGTGTGCCCTCCCACTGTTCTCACCATCAGTAATCATGTGCCCGCCCAGTTCTCACCATCAGTAATCGTGTGCCCGCCCACTGTTCTCACCACCAGTAATCGTGTGCCCGCCCACTATTCTCACCACAAATAATCATGTGCCCGCCCACTGTTCTTCCATGTAGACAGTGGCAGCAAACACTAAACTACAACAATGGATGCCTCAGTGAAGAATACTTCAATGAGAAAATATACAGCATTTTGACTGCTGAATGGATCTGATGATCATAGGAATTATTACTACAGCACCACAAATGCATGCATAGTGCATGTTAGTGTTGAGGCAGACAGTCAGGGGGCAGTAAAATTGCGACTAAGCCCTTAAGGGTTTCCAACCACTTTATTTGTTCCCAAGAGAATAGATATCTCTGCACACAGACTATTTCCTATTCTTTACTTTTCTATCCTAGACAATGTCGAGGTCTGTTAGAAATTACCTCCTTCTGCTCCTTCATAAAGGAAAAGATGACTTTGCAGAGTCGGCACACTTGCTGCGGAAGAGAAAAGACAAGTGAGGTCAGCGATGGAAATGTATACATTGTATCCTCCCATTTCCTGACATAATCCCATCATTTCCTCATTACTGACCTCCAGCACAACGTATAATGAGCTCAGGGAAATCTCTGGCTCCAAACTATCATCACTAGAAGTATGCCGAGCGTTACAAGAAGCCATTATACCAAACTGCCACATAATTGTCAAAGATCTAAATCAATCACACAGGGATTATTAAAAAAAATAGCCATTTGTATTTCTATTCAATCAGTGCAACTGGGGGGGGGGGGGGGGGGGAAATCAAATGTTATTATTAGGCTATTTTTCTCGCCTGAATAAATGTTATTCACGCATGAAACGTGTAGGGCTAAGAAAAATACCGCATTATGGCCACTAGATGGCTCTGACGATACATATTTATTTGCTATGATCTTCAGCACCATCTGGTGGCCATAAAGCAGCATTTCCCTGATTCACTGTATCCCGTATAAAAGAATGACATTCAACTTGGAGAGAGAACATTCAATTTTGACAAAGCTTGCACACAATGCAGTACATTGTACATGCAATTTTAAAGGTTGAAAACTCTGCAAATGATTTATAAAGTGCAACTGCATCCAAAACTTTTTTTTTGGAGAAGGCTTGGAACATCTGTCAGATTTAATCATCGTCTGTGTCCCCGTTGGGGGGATACACCCTGGTCACCAATATAAGAGATCACAAATTTTGGGGTGTCACCAGAACAGGAATAGAGGGATAATCTTCCAATGGGGACGCTAGTTCTGGTGACAACCAGGGATTCCTTCACTTAGGAAGTTTTTCTCTCACTTCCTGTCTTGGCTTTGGGAAAGGAAGTGAAGGGAAATCTCCCCAATGGGACGGATGGCAAAAAAAATAAAAAAATAAACCTCCCTTACTTTATTCACAATTGCACTTCCCCAATGTCCTCCTAGGGTCACCTGCCTGCAGCCTCCTAGGATACCCATATTAGGCCGCATGTTAGGTCACTGTGCATGTGTTGTGACATTCATAGGAGAGCGGCTCTCTTTCTGGTATGTGCAGCTGCCCCCCTGAGGATGTACTGTGGGGCATGCACCTGTGCCAACCTTATCTGTGATGTCATCAGGGGAGGCGGCTGTCCCTCTGGTACTTACATCCAGTACCCCTGATTAGAGGTCGACCGATATGGGTTTTTCTCTGGCCGATGCCGATATTTAGAAATCGCGGTGGCCGATGGCCGATATGTGATGCCGATTTTTTTTTGGGCCGATATATTAGGCCGATTTTTTTTTGATTTTTTTTTCCCCCTTCATCTCATAAAATCTAACAGTTAGACCCCTTTCACACTGGGGCATTTTTTTAGGCGCTTTTGGGCTAAAAATAGCGCCTGTAAAGTGCCTGTAAAACGGCTCCCCTGCAGTCTCAGTGTGATATCCCGAGTGCTGTCACACTGAGGCGATGCGCTGGCAGGATGTAAAAAAAAGTCCTGCAAGCGGCATCTTTGGAGCGGTGTATACCACTCCTCCACCACTCCTGCCCATTGAAATGAATGCGCACTGCTGCTGAAGCGCCTGCATAGCGTTTTGGCAGCAGCACTTCAGGGGCGCATTTAACCCCTTCCTCGGCCGCTAGCTGGGTTATAAGCGCCCCGCTAGCAGCCGAATAGCGCTGCTAAAATGACGGTAAAGCGCCGCTAAAACTAACAGCGTTTTACCGTCAACGCGTGCCTGCTCCAGTGTGAAAGCAATCTTAAGTGATAAGTGATACAGACATTTTTTTACATTTAAACATTTATTGAACAAAACAAACCTCTAATCAGTTCACTTGTATGTAGAATTTAGATTAAAAAAAAATAACTATATCTTAAATATTAAATACACAAAAACCGGTAATTAAAACTTTTGGACGAAAAAAAAAATGGGCTAACTTTACTGTTTATTTATTTTTTTAATTAGTGTATTTTTTTAAAAAAAAATTGCGTTTGAAAGACCGCTGCGCAAATACCGTGTGACATAAAATATTGCAACAACCGCTATTTTATTCCCTAGGGTCTCTGCTAAAAAAAATATATATAATGTTTGGGGGTTCCAATCAATGGCGACCCTAGGGGGGGCCAGAGGGGGCCCTGACCCCCCCCCCCAACATTATGCTGGGCCCCACCATGTGCCCCCCCCCCCCCCCCCCCCAAAAAAAAAATTTTAATTTTTTTTTTACAAAAAGGTAATTTCTTTTTGTTTGTATTCATATCGGATGTGTCGCATCTTACTCGGGCCACCGCTGGGGTAACAGTCTCTATTGAGAGGGAGAACGTCCCCAGTCAGCTCCTGCGGTTGATTCCTCCCCCTCCCTCTGCTCGCTGACACTGCATAATGCGAGCGCTCACACAACCACGGATGTCCGATCTGCTCCTTCCCCTGCATCCTCATTGGCAGGGAGAAGAGCGAGTTGCAGGAAGGACTCCACCAGGACTCTCAGTTACTGAAAAAACAGACTGATTTCTCCCATCCTTAGGACAGGAGAACCAGCCTGTAAATTCCAAGAGATGCCAGACCAGAGCAGTCAATAGCAGGGGCAGGACAGCAAGAGGAGGCTGGGGAACCCCACAGTGGCAGAACACCAGGGCCCGGAGGCAAGACAACCTTTGCAACCCTGATAGTTCTCCCACTGCTTTGGACCCTTATATTTTCTTGGTATGCTGGTGACATATATCTCTTGTTTTCTGCCACCCTGGGGGGGCCCCCAATACAGTAGAAAGGGAGCTCACTGCAGAACATGTGAAAGGGCCCGTTGTGGGATCGTAGTAAGGGCCCCCAGGATATAATATATATATATATATTTGCATTTTATATTGCCCCCCTATTTTTGTCCCTGTCCCCCCATGTGCCCCCCCTAAATATGAAAGCTGGAGACACCACTGGTTGCAATTGATTTTCTAGCAGAAAATACAGGATTTTTACTTGTAAGCAACAAATGTCAAAGAAGATTGAGTCTTTAAATGGTTAAACTGAGAAATTCTACACACGGAGTTCAGTCTATTGATAAAAAGAACCCGAAGAGATACAATGTATCTTCTTATCAGACTTGGCAGGCTGCCCAGAGGAGGAGAGAAGAAAACTTCAGACAACTTGCAATTGACTTCTATTACAGAAGTCATTTGCAAGTCCCGCTGAAGTTATAATCGGCTTTTTTTATCAGCACAATCAGCCGATGCCGATTAAGTAAAAAAAAGCCAAATATCGGCCGATATATCAGTCGACCTCTACCCCTGATGATGACATGCTCCATCTTATTCTGTGATGTCATCAGGGGGAGGCGGCTGTTTCTCTGGTACTTATATACAGTACCCCTGATAATGTGCTCCATCTTAATCTGTGATGTCATCAGGGGAGGTGGCTGTCTCTTTCCGATACTTACAGCGAGTACCCCTAATGATGACGTGCTCCATCTTAATCTGTGATATCATCAGGTGGAGGCGGCTGTCTCTCTGGTACTTATAAACAGTACCCCTAATGATGTGCAACATCTTAATCTGTGATGTCATCAGGGGAGGAGGCTGTCTATCTGGTACTTATATACAGTACCCCTGATGATGATGTGCAACATCTTAATCTGTGATGTCGTCTTTTTGGGTTTTTGCAGCCAGCCTCCTGATGACATGGCAGCGCGGGACCCAGTGGACCCTTACAGAACACCGCTGGAAGTTTTTTGTAGGTTAACCAGTGGAAAGTTAAGGGTGGGGGAGGGGAGGTGTAACTGGGGGGGGGGGGGGGTTTGGGAGGAATGAAGTTCCATTTTAAAGCCCTATTCTGGGCTAAAACTATTTTTTCTCAACCCCTTCCTATTTCTACAAGACATTTTTTTACCACCCGCCCCCCCACGCTACCTTGTGAAGCCCCAGATATACTTACCCAAGTCCATTGCTGGGTGTAAGGAAACCGCCAATTCAGTGGTGTCTGAAAACTCCTACCAGCCTCCCTGTGATGCTGTCAGTCCTATTCTGGATCCTGAGTGAACCCCACCTCAAAACATCCAATAGGGAGTGTCCATGTCATGCAGGCGCTGATGTGGACACTGTTCCCTGAGAAAACATAAGTACCCCACCTCTGAACATCCAATCAGAAGTGTCCATTTCATGCAGGCGCTGATGTGGACACCATTCCCTGTGTTAACATAAGTACCCCTCTGGATCCTGAGAGAACCCCACCTCCAAAAATCCAATCAGAAGTGTCCATTTCATGCAGGCACTGAAGTGGACACCTGAAGGAGGACCCAAACAGGAAGTAAACAAAAGAGGAGAAGACGGAGGTCTGCGGTGTCATGTGACCACATATTAGGAAAAAAAAAAAGGAAGAGGCTTTTTATTTTTTTTAATTAAGTGGGGTGGGCACTGCCACTATTCAACACTTCTAGGTGTGTCAGATTATGTGCCAACCCCCCTCCCATGCTATGGTACCCTCCGACCATCCCATGTTACTGCTGTGTTCTCCACTGGAATGAACCACAGCTGCAGGTGGAAGGGCGGGGGGGGGAGTACACACGCGAATATGGCATTCTGATTGTCTACCCCCCTCTGGATACCGAGGTATCTCCCGACCACCCCTATGTCACTGCTGTATCCTGTACTGGAACAAACTACAGCGGCAGCTGAAAGGGGGGGGGGACACGCTGATGACTGTCATTCAGCATTCACCTTCCATGAACCGCCCGCTCAGTCTCCTCACCTCCCCGGACAGCTGCCTCATGTTCTGCATATCCGCGGACACGGAATCCGGCAGCGGAGCGAGAGAGCAGCGCAGAGCCATGACAGCCGCCTGATCAGCTGACCCGTCACGTGACTCCTTTCCGCCAGAGCGCGCTCCTCCTCACCGCGGGAGACATTTTCCCGGAGCCCGCTGTTTTCTGCGTGACCTCAACCGGCCACAGGTATAAAAACACAACCGGACCGTCTCAGTTCCGTTTACATTCCTTCTCCCAGGGAAACAGTCATGTCAGGAAGGTTATTTTATCAGTACTATCCAAACCTCTGGGGTCGGGTCTGTGGAGAGAGGCGTGCTGTGATTGGTCAGAACAGAGCACGGTGGTGTATCCTCGCCGCTCCATTGGCTCTTGTGCCCGTCACTCTGCAATCAGGCAGAGAGATTTAAAGGGGCAGTACCGGGTTTACAATTATATGTCCTGTTTTGTCACATGACAATAAAGTGGTGTTTCACCAAAAAAAAAAAAAATTAGATGTCAGCAGCTGCAAATACTGCAGCTGCTGACTTTTAAAATAAGGACACTTACCTGTCCCGGGGTCCAGCGATGTCGGCACCCGAGACCGAGCCGTCCCTCGATCCTCGGGTGCTGCCGCCGCCATTCACACTGAGGGAATCAGGAAGCGAAGCGTTGCCGCTTCACTGCCCGGTTCCCTACTGCGCATGCGCGAGTCGCGCTGCGCGTCTTCACTGGTCCCCGTTGTGTTGTGGGAACTGTGTATTTCCCACAACACAACGGGGGTGGGCGGGGAGTCTGCGGCTAGCTGCGGCTAGCTGTACCCGGAAGTGGGTGCAGATACCTGTATTATACAGGTATCTGCACCCCCCTCCCCCCTGAAAGGTGCCAATTGTGACACCGGAGGGGGGGAGGAATCCGATGAGCGGAAGTTCCACTTTAGGGTGGAACTCCACTTTAGACACCCTGCCACATAGCTCCCAACTGTCCCTGATTTGGAGCAATGTCCCTCTGTCCCTCTTTCCTCCTCATTTGTCCCTCATTTTGGTCTAATCTATATAGTTGTATATAAAATGCACTTTTTATCTATCAAAAAAGTGTTCCCCAGTGCTAAACCTTTCATCTGATTATTAAATTGCTGCATTTGTAAATTCCAAAAGCCAATATAAAGGAATAGTAGTGGTAAAAAAAAAGCACTTGTGGGGGTACAATTCCCTTTTAAGGGGGTGTGGCAAGGGGTGTGTCCTATGCCTGCATACTTTTGCTGATAGGTGTCCCTCATTCCCATCTCAAAAAGTTGGGGGGTATGCATTTTTAAAAGACTTGAAAAATCAAGTCTTTTAAAAATGCAGAGCTGCAGTGTTTTTTTCTTTTTCTTACCTTAAGGTCTCATCCACCCTGCGTTCTTCTGGCCCATTGTTTCCTATGTCTCACTCACACAACACTAGCCCCATCTCCCTTCTTTCAGTCTCCTCTTCTGGTAGTGTCTAATTACTGTCAGTGCTGGCCCAGCTCCACTACCCCTGCTCTTCTAATATTGTCTAATTATTGTCTGTGCTGGCCCAGCTCCTCCACATCTCCCCTTCACCTCCCTACATAACTTTGATGTAGGTGCTGGGGGAGCAGTGAGTACTTTAATACTATAGCTTAGCTGGCAACAGTCCTGATCTGCCCGGGACATTCACAGAAATCAGACCGATGTCCCCTCCATCCCTCTTTTGTTATTTTCTTTCTCTCTCCCTCCATTCCTCTTTCTTTTTTATTTCCTTCTTTTTCTTTATCCCTCCCTCTCTCTCCTTTTTCTTTCCCTCTATATAACCACATTCTCCACTATGTAATCTCTCTATAAAATATAATAAATAATATTATCATTTCTGTTATTACTACTATTAATAGACTTTAAATAATATTAATAATAAATAATAATGCATACATATAATTAAAAGAATGGCAACATTAAGCAATATCATTATAAATAACGATATTAATAATACTATAGATATAAATCATAATTCAAATGATAAATAATAATTATAACGACAATTGTAATAACAGGAAATAATAACAAATAAAAGAGGGCGGGGTCACGTGGTCGCTGGGCGGGCAACCTGTCTCCTAGCAACAAACCCGAGGTGTGAAGGACGCATGAGTTGACGTAACGACGTACTGCACGCTCTCCTTTCAGGTGCGTGACGTCAGCACGGTAAGGCTGGCTTGAGCGAGGCGGAGAAGGTAAGGGGCGGAGCGGGTGAAAAGCGGTAATAGGGAAGGAGGTGGGAGGGGGTGACCGGGACTGTGTGTGATGGAAGACTGCTGTCACTGGCGACCTGTCATCTCTCCCGCCTATTGCTTCATACCTTATAGCCGGTATGAGAAGAGGCACCCAGCCTGCATCAATTGTCAGCCCACCCCCCTGTGCCCATCAATTGTCAGCCCACCCCCCCTGTTCCCATCAATTGTCAGCCCACCCCCCCTGTTCCCATCAATTGTCAGCCCACCCCCCCTGTTCCCATCAATTGTCAGTCCACCCCACTGTGCCCATCAATTGTCAGTCCACCCCACTGTGCCCATCAATTGTCAGTCCACCCCCCTGTGCCCATCAATTGTCAGTCCCCCCTGTGCCCATCAATTGTCAGTCCACCCCCCTGTGGCCATCAATTGTCAGCCCACCCCCCCTGTGGCCATCAATTGTCAGCCCACCCCCCCTGTGCCCATCAATTGTCAGTCCACCCCCTGTGCCCATCAATTGTCAGCCCACCCCCCCTGTGCCCATCAATTGTCAGCCCACCCCCCCTGTGCCCATCAATTGTCAGCCCACCCCCCCTGTGCCCATCAATTGTCAGTCCACCCCCCCTGTGGCCATCAATTGTCAGCCCCCCCCTGTGGCCATCAATTGCCAGCCCCCCTCCTGTGCCCATCAATTGTCAGCCCACCCCCCCTGTGCCCATCAATTGTCAGCCCCCCTGTGCCCATCAATTGTCAGCCCCCCTGTGCCCATCAATTGTCACCCCCCTGTGCCCATCAATTGTCAGCACCCCTCCCCTTGTGCCCATCAATTGTCAGCCCCCCCTCCTGTGCCCATCAATTGTCAGCCCCCCCTCCTGTGCCCATCAATTGTCAGCCCACCCCCCCTGTGCCTATCAATTGTCAGCACCCCTCCCCCTGTGCCCATCAATTGTCAGCACCCCTCCCCCTGTGCCCATCAATTGTTAGCCCACCCCACTGTGCCCATCAATTGTCCGCCCCCCTTCTGTGCCCATCAATTGTCCGCCCCCCTTCTGTGCCCATCAATTGTCAGCCCCCCTGTGCCCATCAATTGTCAGCCCCCTCCCGTGCCCATCAATTGTCAGCCCCCCTGTGCCCATCAATTGTCATCCCCCCTGTGCCCATCAATTGTCAGCCCACCCCCCCTGTGCCCATCAATTGTCAGCCCACCCCCCTGTGTCCATCAATTGTCAGCCCACCCCCCATGTGCCCATCAATTGTCAGTCCACCCCCTGTGCCCATCAATTGTCAGTTCACTCCCCTGTGGCCATCAATTGTCAGCCCCCCCCCCTGTGCCCATCAATTGTCAGCCCCCCTCCTGTGCCTATCAATTGTCAGCCCCCCTCCTGTGCCCATCAATTGTCAGCCCCCCCTCCTGTGCCCATCAATTGTCAGCCCCCCTGTGCCCATCAACTGTCAGCCCATCCCCCCTGTGCCCATCAATTGTCAGCCCATCCCCCCTGTGCCCATCAATTGTCAGCCCACCCTCCTGTGCCCATCAATTGTTAGCCCACCCTCCTGTGCCCATCAATTGTCAGCCCCCCCTCCTGTGCCCATCAATTGTCAGCCCCCCCTCCTGTGCCCATTTATTGTCAGCCCCCCTCCTGTGCCCATTAATTGTCAGCCCCCCTCCTGTGCCCATCAATTGTCAGCCCCCCTGTGCCCATCAATTGTCACCCCCCGTGCCCATCAATTGTTAGCCCACCCTCCTGTGCCCATCAATTGTTAGCCCACCCCCCTGTGCCCATCAATTGTCAGTCCACCCCCCTGTGCCCATCAATTGTCAGTCCCCCCCACCTCCTGTGCCCATCAATTGTCAGCCCACCCTTCTGTGCCCATCATCTGTCAGCCCACCCTCCTGTGCCCATCAATTGTCACCCCACCCCCCTGTGCCCATCAGTTGTCACGCCGCACCCCCTTCCATGCCCATCAGTTGTCAGCCCACACACCCCCCTATGCCCATCAGTTGTCACCTTTCCTCAATGCCCATCAGTTGTCACCCCACAGCCCTCTGCCCTTCAATTGTCACCCTACACCCCAGTGCCCATCAGTTGTCATGCCACACCCCTATGTGCCCATCAATTGTCAGTACACATCCCCCATTTCCACCAGTTGTCAGCCCCCCAGTGCCCATCGGTTGTCAGCCCACACCCCCATTCCAATCAGTTGTCACCTTTCCTCCATGCCCATCAGATGTCACCCCACAGCCCTCTGTGCCCATCAGTTATCACCCCCTGTCCATCAGTTGTCAGCCCGCCCCCCCTGTCTATCAGTTGCCACCCACACATCCCCCCACCATGCCTCCTATAAATTGTAAGCTCACATTGCCTGTGAGCTTACAGACCCCTTTCACACTGGGGCGGTTTTCAGGTGCTTTAGCGCTAGAAATTGCCTCAGCAAAGCGCCTGAAAACCACCTCCCATTCATTCCAGTGTGTCTTTTCACACTGGGGTGGTGCGCTTTTATGACGTTCCGAAAAGTCCTGCAAGCAGCATCTTTGGGGTGGGTTGGGAGTGCTGTATACACCGCCCCCCAAAACTTCCTGCCCATTAGAATGAATGGGTAGCACTTTTAAAGCGCCTGAAAAGCGATTTGAAAGCACCGCGAAACTTGAGTTTTTAACCTTGTTTTGGGGTTAAATGCGCCCCTCTAGCGGCCGAAAAGCGCCGCTAAAACAAGTGCGCTCACAGCCAGTGCTTAGAGCAGTGGTTCTCAACTCCAGTCCTCGGGACCCACCAACAGGCCAGATTTTAAGTATTACCTTGGGGAGATGCGGACTAGAATACTGCAATCACTGAGCAGCAAGTGATATCACCTGTGATGTATTTCAGTTATCTTGCAAACCTGGCCTGTTAGTGTGTCCCGAGGACAGGAGTTGAGAACCAATGGCTTAGAGTGTGAAAACACTCTTATGCCTGTCATCTGTCCCTTCATACTGTACTGTGCAAACGCTTTAGGCAGGTGTGAAGAAATGCTGTAAAGTAGCAATGCTTTCAAAATATCTATTTTAGTAATTTATTTTTATCAATTTACAAAATGCAAAGTGAGTGATCAGAAGAAAAAAAATTCAAATCCAATGTTTGGTGTGAACCCCCCCCCCCCCCCTTTTGTCTTTAAACCAGCATCAGTTATTACACTTGCACAAAGTTAGGAATTTTGTATAATTAGAGTCAGGTGTATAATTAACCAATTATACCAAGCAGGTGCTAATGATCATCAATTTCATATGTAGATTGAAACACAGTCATTAACAGAAACAGCTGTGTAGGAGGCTTACAACTGGATGAGGAACAGCCAAACTCTGCTGAGGTTGTGGAAGACAGTTTCATGTCACAAGTCATACACCATGCCAAGACTGAGCACAGCAACAAGACACAAGGTACTTATACTGCATCAGCAAGGTCTCTCCCACGCAAAGATTTCAAAGCAGACCGGGGTTTCAAGATGTGCTGTTCAAGCTCTTTTGAAGATGCGCAAAGGAACGGCCAATGCTGAGGAGTGTAGATGCAGTGGTCAGGTAACATTAAGGAGCGTAGACGCAGTGGTCAGGTAACATTAAGGAGCGTAGACGCAGTGGTTGGGTAACGTAGAGCGTAGACGCAATGGTCTGGTAACGTTGAGTGTAGAAGTAGTGGTCAGGTAACGTTGAGGAGCGTAGAAGCAGTGGTCGGGTAACGTTGAGGAGCGTAGAAGCAGTGGTCGGGTAATGTTGAGGAGTGTAGAAGCAGTGGTCGGGTACTGTTGAGGAGCTTAGACACAGTGGTCGGGTAACGTTGAGGAGCGTAGAAGCAGTGGTCGGGTAACATTGAGGAGTGTAGATGCAGTGGTTGGGTAACGTTGAGCGTAGAGGCAGTGGTCGGGTAAGGTTGAGCATAGACGCAGTGATCAGGTAACGTTGAGGAGCGTAGACACAATGGTTGGGGAACACTGACAAGAGTAGACGCAGTGGTCGGGTAACGCTGAGAAGCGTAGATGCAGTGGTCGGGTAACGCTGAGGAGCATAGACGCAGTGGTCGGGTAACGCTGAGGAGCGTAGATGCAGTGGTCGGGTAACGCTGAGGAGCGTAGATGCAGTGGTCGGGTAACGCTGAGGAGCATAGACGCAGTGGTCGGGTAACGCTGAGGAGCGTAGATGCAGTGGTCGGGTAACGCTGAGGAGCATAGACGCAGTGGTCGGGTAACGCTGAGGAGCGTAGATGCAGTGGTCGGGTAACGCTGAGGAGCATAGACGCAGTGGTCGGGTAACGCTGAGGAGCGTAGATGCAGTGGTCGGGTAACGTTGAGGACCGTAGACACAGTGATTGGGGAACGCTGAGGAGAGTAGACGCAGTGATCGGGTAACGCTGAGAAGCGTAGACGCAGTGGTTGGGGAACGCTGAGGAGAGTAGACGCAGTGGTCGGGTAACGCTGAGAAGCGTAGATGCAGTGGTCGGGTAACGCTGAGGAGCGTAGATGCAGTGGTCGGGGGTAACGTTGAGTACCGGAGACACGGTGGTCGGCCAAGGAAACTTACTGCAGCAGATGAAAGATGCATCATGCTTGCTTCCCTTCCACATTGGAAGATGTCCAGCACTGCCATCAGCACAGAACTGGCATAAACTAGTGGGACCCAGGTACAAGGGACACCTATATACTGTCCAGAGAAGTCTGGCCAGAAGTGGTTTTCATGGAAGAAAAAGCCACCATACCTCTGACATGGAGACAAGGCTAAGCCACCCAACTATGCAGGAAAACGTAGGAACTGGGGTGCAGAAAAATGGCAGTGGGTTCCCTGGACTGATGAGTCAAAATGTGAAATATTTGACTGTAGCAGGAGGCACTTTGTTGGCGAAGAGCTGGAGAGCGGTACAATGAGTGTCTGCAGCCAACTGTGAAGCATGGTGGATGTTCCCTGCAAGTTTGCGGCTGCATTTCTGAAAATGGTGTTGGAGATTTGGTCACGATCAATGGTGTCCTCAATGCTGAGAAATACAGGCAGATACTTCTCCATCATGCCATACCATCAGGGAGGCGTGTGATTGACCCCAAGTTTATTCTGCAGCAGGACAACCAGCCCAAACATACAATCCAGGTCATTAAGAAGTATCTTCAGTGTTAAAAAAAAAAACAAGGAATCCTGGAAGTGATGGTTTGACCCCCACAAAGCCCTGATCTCGCCATCATGGAGTCTGTCTGGGATGACATGAAGAGACAGAAGGATTGGAGACAGCTGATGTCCAAGATGTACATAGAACAACCTACCTGCTGAGGTCTTTCAAAAACCGTGCGCAAGTCTACCTAGAAGAACTGATGTTGGTTTAAAGGCAAAGGGTGGTCACACTAAGGCTCCGTTCACATCTTGGCCGCCATTCCGAATAGTGGACAGAATTGCGGCGATTCGGAATGCCAAGATGAGAACAGAGGCTAAATATTGATTTGATTTGGATTCCTCTTCTCTTCATTTACTTTCTATTTTGTTAATTGATAAAAATAAACTAACACTTCTGTTTCTGAAAGCATTCTTCATTTACAGGATTAGGATCACACCTGCCTAAAACTTTTGAACCACAGTGTACATTCTCCTCCTTATATACCTGCCATGGGTCACATCATATACCCACCCTGTAATAGTATACCTGTCATATGTCACCTCATACTACCACCAATACCATACCTGTCACCACATATACCCACCCTATTCAATAATTTAGCAACAGGTCATCTGTCACCTTTATACCCAGTCTGTATAGAAATTTACCTGTTTACTGTGATGCAAACGCCCCTCCCCCATATATACCCAGTCTGTATTAGAGGTTGACCGATATGGGTTTTTCTCTGGCCGATGCCGATATTTAGAAATCGCGGTGGCCGATATATGATGCCGATTTTTTTGGGCCGATATATTAGGTCGATTTTTTTTTTTTCTTTTTTTTTTTCCCTTCATCTCATAAAATCTAACAGTTAGACCCCTTTCACACTGAGGGCGTTTTTCAGGCGCTTTTGGGCTAAAAATAGCGCCTGTAAAGTGCCTGCAAAACGACTCCCCTGCAGTCTCAGTGTGATATCCCGAGTGCTTTCCCACTGAGGTGATGCGCTGGCAGGATGTTTAAAAAAAGTCCTGCAAGCGGCATCTTTGGAGCGGTGTATACCGCTGCTCCACCACTCCTGCCCATTGAAATGAATGCGCACCGCTGCCGAAGCGCCTGCAAAGCGTTTCGGCAGCAGCGCTTCAGGGGCGCATTTAACCCCTTCCTCAGCCGCTAGCTGGGTTATAAGCGCCCCGCTAGCAGCCGAATAGCGCCGCTAAAATGACGGTAAAGCGCCGCTAAACTAACAGCGTTTTACCGTCAACGCGTGCCTGCTCCAGTGTGAAAGCAACCTTAAGTAATACAGAAATTTTTTTACATTTAAACATTTATTAAACAAAACAAACCTCCAATCAGTTCACTTGTATGTATAATTTAGATTTAAAAAAAAATAACTATATCTTAAATATTAAATACACAAAAACAGGTAATCAAAACTTTGCACGAAAAAAAATGGGCTAACTTTACTGCTTATTTTTTTTTTTTTTTTTATTTCATTAGTGTATTTTTAAAAAAAAAATAGCTTTTGAAAGACCGCTGCGCAAATACCGTGTGACATAAAATATTGCAACAACCGCTATTTTATTCCCTAGGGTCTCTGCTAATAAATATATATATAATGTTTGGGGGTTCTAAGTGATTTTCTAGGAGAAAATACAGGATTTTTACTTGTAAGCAACAAGTGTCAGAAAAGATTTAGTCTTTAAATGGTTAAACTGAGAGCTTCTACACAGGGAGTTCAGTCTATTGATAAAACAACCTGAAATGTATCTTCTTATCAGACTTGGCAGGCTGCCCAGGGAGGAGAGAATCCTCTCCACAGAGAACTTTCAGGCAACTTGCATTGACTTCTATTACAGAAGTCATTTGCAAGTCCCTAATCGGCTTTTTTTATCAGCACAATCGGCAGATGCCGATTAAGTAAAAAAAGCCAAATATCGGCCGATATATCGGTCGACCTCTAGTCTGAATTATAACATCTGCCATTTTTCACCCTATATACCCACCCTGTATAATACACTGATCAACTGTCGCCTCATATACCCACCCTTTGTAATCTCTCTCACCTGTATAAAAGCCTGTATAAAATATTTGTCAACTGTCCCCTATATCCCCAGTCTCTATAATTTTATCTGTCAATCTGCATCTTATTTTACCCGCCTTGTATAAAAATGTCTCATTTGTCACTCTGCACCCCTCTACCTATTAGATATAGAACTATACCCATCATCTGTCATTTTGCATCCTTTTTACCTAACCTCTTATGAAATGTGTCCATTGTACAGATTTGCTCAAAAGTTTGCATACCCTGGCAGAAATTGTGACATTTTGGCATTGATTATGCAAATATGACTGATCACGCCAAAAAAATCTTTTATTTAAGGATCATATGAAGTCATTTTATATCACATAGTTGTTTGGCTCCTTTTTAAATCGTAGTGATAACAGAAATCACCCAAATGGCCCTGATGAAATGTTTCCCTCCCCCCGGCAATGTCTGGCCTTGGTACAGACACACACAGGTTACAATGGCAATTAAAGGTAAATTTCCCACATCTGTGGCTTTTTAAATTGCAATTAGTGTCTGTGTATAAATAGTTGATGAGTTTGTTAGCTCTCACGTGGATGCACAGAGCAGACTAGATTACTAAGGCATATGGAGCAGAAAAGAACTGTCAAAAGACCTGTGTAACAAGGTAGTGGAACTTTATAAAGCCGAAAAAGGATATAAAAAGATTTCCAAAACCTTGAATGAGTCAGTACTGTTCAATCACTTATTAAAGAGATTGTAAAGACACAATGTTTTTTACCATCATGCGTTATATGCACGAAGGTAAAAAACTTTCTGTGTGCAGCAACCCCCCTAATACTTGCTTGAGCCCCCTCTCGGTCCAGCGATGTCCACAAGAACCTTGGCTCTCTGGGGACTCGCATTCCTGATTGGCTCACTGGTGGGAGCCATTGCCAATCAGGAGACGGAGGGGGCAGGGCCAATCCACAGCTCCATGTGTGAATGGACACACCGCGGCTCAGGAGCACGACTGCTTGGGTGCCCCTAGAGCAAGCTGCTTTCTGTGGGGGCGCCTGGCAGTAGAGGGAGGCCAAGAGTGCTGGCGTGGGACCTGAGAAGAGGAGGATCTGGACTGCTCTGTGCAAAACCATCACACAGAGCAGGTAAGTATAACATGTTTGTTATTTTAATGTAAAAAAAAAAAAATAAGGGTTTAGTAACACTTTAAGATGTGGAAAATTTGGGGATCTCTTGATACCAAGCCAAGGTCAGGTAGACCAAGAAAGATTTCAGCCACAACTGCCACAGGAATTGTTTGGGATACAAAGAAAAACTCCACAGGTAACCTCAGGAGAAATACAGGCTGCTCTGGAAAAAGATGGTGTGGTTGTTTTCAAGGAGCACAATACGAAGATACTTGAACAAAAATGAGCTGCATGGTCGAGTTGCCAGAAAGAAGCCGCCACAAAAAAAAAAGCCAGACAACACCTTGACATGCCTCACAGCTTCTGGCACACTGTAATCTGGAGTGATAAGGCCAAAATAGAGAATTATGGTCACAACCAAAAGCGCTATGGTGGAGAGGGGTCAACAAGGCCTATAGCAACAAGAATATCATCCCCACTGCGAAGCATGGTGGTGGCTCACTGATATTTTGACTAAACTGGACTACAATTGAATTATTTAGCCTCAACACCAAACCATATGTCTGGTGAAAATCCAATACAGCTCACGATACAAATGACGCCATTCCTACACTAAAGCATGGAGGTGGTAATATCCTGTTATGGGGGGGGGGTAATATCCTGTTATGGGGGGGTGGTAATATCCTGTTACGGGAGGGGTGGTAATATCCTGTTATGGGGGTGGTAATATCCTGTTATGAGGGGGGTGGTAATATCCTGTTATGAGGGGGGTGGTAATATCCTGTTATAGGGGGGGGGTAATATCCTGTTATGGGGGTGGTAATATCCTGTTATGAGGGGGGTGGTAATATCCTGTTATAGGGGGGGGGGTAATATGCTGTTATGGGGGTGGTAATGTCCTGTTATAGAGGGTGATAATATGCTGTTATGGGGGTGATAATATCCTGTTATGGGGGGTAGTAATATCCTTTTATAGGGGGTGATAATATCCTTTTATGGGGGTGTTTCTCTGCAGCTGGGACTGGAGCACTTGTCAGGATAGAAGGAAAAATGAATGGGGCAAAATGCCATCAAATTCTTGAGGAAAATCTGCTGCTCTCTGCCAGAAAGTTGTGAATGGGAAGAAGGTTTACATTCCAACATAACAATGACACAAAGCACACAACAATGAGCACACAGTGGTTGGAGGGGAAAAAGGTGAAGGTCCTTGCATCCCCTAGTCAGAGCCCAGACTTAAACCCCATTGAAAATCTGTGGAATGACTTGAGGACTGCAGTCTACAAATGGTCACCATCAAATGTAACTGCACTTGAGCAGTTCTGCAAAGAAGAGCGGGCAAATATTGCAAAGTCCAGATGTGTAAAGTTAGTAGAGACAAATCCCAACAGACTAAAGGCTGGAATTAAAGCAAAAGGTGGTCCAACAAAATGCTGACATTAGGGGGGAATCCTTTTCCCAACTCAGTGATTCTGTTTTTTATTTTTCTTATTTTTTCTGACACAGTGTTATATCTTTCACTTGGATGGATGTTATATAAGTTGCACTGAGTAAATACAGCTGTATAAAACAAACTCCATGTCTGTCTTCATTTCAGGCTGCAAAGCAACAAAATGTGATTATTTTAAAGGGGGGTGATTTTTTTTTTTTCTATACCCACTGTGTATATATTACAAATTCTCCAAGGAGATGCAAACTTCTGAGCACAACTGTACCAGTCATCTGTAGGCAGACTATACAGAAGTATGCTCATTGTGCTTGTCATCTGTCATTCATCGCCCTGTATAGAAGTGCGCCCATTGTGCTTGTCATCTGTCAGTCATCACCCCGTATAGAAGTATGCTCATTGTGCCTGTTATGTTGTGCTCGTGACTTGTTCCCCTGTGGCCCTTTATGGGTGTCATCTGTCACTTTACACTCCTTTTACCAAGCATTTATAGATAGAAATCTGTCCCATGTGGCTGTCATCTGTCACTCTGTATTCTGTCTACCAAGCATACATAGATGTATTCACATTATTATTATTATTGTCTGTCAGCCTATGGCCCCTGTACTCATCACCTGGTCCCCTGTGGGCCCTTTGAAGCTATCATCTGTCACTCTGCACCCATCTACCCAGTCTTCATAGCACTGTGTCCATTGTGCTTATCATTCTTCACCACTTATACCCAGTATTCTCCATGGAAATATGCTCATTATTGCTGTCCTTGTCAGCCCATTAACTGTCCTTTGAGACCCTTTATGGCTGTCAGTTGTCATTTTGTACTCCTTAAACCCATTGTATATAAAAATATTTTTGTTTTTTGTCATCTCAGTCCATTTTCTCTCTGCCTGTGGCCTGTACCCCTAATACCCTTTATGGCTTTCATCTGTCACTCTGCATCCCTTATACGCAGTTTACGTAACATTGTGCCTGTCATCTGTCATTCTGCACCCTAAATACCCAATATATAAAGGAATTTGGTTATTGTGCTTGTCATGTGACACGCTGCTCCCTTTATCCCCAATCTTCATAGAAATGTGTTCTTTATTCCTTTAACCTTGGCCTATTCTGCCTGTGAACACTTGTGGATGTCATCTGTCACTCTGCTTCTCTTACACCCAGTATGCACTATATTATCAAAAGTATTGGGACGCCTGCCTTTACACGCACATGAACTTTAATGGCGTCTTAGTCTGTAAGGTTCAATATTGAGTTGGCCCACCCTTTGCAGCTATAACAGCTTCAACTCTTCTGGGAAGGCCGTCCACAAGGTTTAGGAGTTTGTCTGTCGGAATGTCTGACCATTCTTCCAGAAACGCATTTGTTAGGTCAGGCACAGATGTTGGACGAGAAGACCTGGCTCGCAGTCTCCGCTCTATTTCATCCCAAAGGTGTATTATCACATTGAGGTCAGGACTCTGTGCAGGCCAGTCAAGTTTGTCCACCCCATATTCGCTCATCCATGTCTTTATGGACCTTGCTTTGTGCACTGGTGCGCAGTCATGTTGGAAGAGGAAGGGGCCATCCCCAAACTGTTCCCACAAAGTTGGGAGCATGAAATTGTCCAAAATGTCTTGGTATGCTGACGCCTTAACAGTTACCTTCACTGGAACTAAGGGGCCAACCAAACCCCTGAAAAACAACCACACACCATAATCCCCCCTCCACCAAATGATTTGGACCAGTTCACAAAGCAAGGTCCATAAAGACATAGATGAGCGAGTTTGGGGTGGAGGAACTTGACTGGCCTGCACAGAGTCCTGACCTCAACCCGATAGAACACCTTTGGGATGAATTTGAGCGGAGACTACGAGCTGGGCCTTCTCGTCCAACATCGGTGCCTGACCTCACAAATGCGCTTCTGGAACAATGATCAAACATTCCCATAGACACACTCCTAAACCTTGTGGACAGCCTTCCCAGAAGAGTTGAAGCTGTTATAGCTGCAAAGGGCGGGCCAACTCAATATTGAACCCTACGGACTAAGACTGGGATGCCATTAAAGTTCATGTGTGTGTAAAGACAGGCGTCCCAATACTTTTGGTAATATAGTTATATAGAAATGTGCCCGCTGAACATTCGATCGGCCATGCTACACCCCGGTCCCTTTACTCCTGTTATGTTATTGGCCCATGCCACATGCACCAATGACCTGTCCCCCTGAGACCAGTGTCATCTATCATACTGCACCCCTGTGTGTGTGTGTATAATATATATATATTGTCAGGATCAGAGGGGTAAACAGGCTATTGTCAGCCTGCTGGGTCACCGCCTTCTGTAAACCTGCTTTCTTTATCGTACATCACAGGACATAGAGCAGCCATAATAACTAACTGGGTTATACGCCACCTATAGGTGAATGTACACTGGCAAACCAAAAAGACAGGAAGTCCTCCCCTATATAACCCCTCCTACACAGGAAGTACCTCAGTTTTTTCGCCAGTGTCTTGTAAGGTGATGGTCATGGTTGGAGAAGCTCTCCATGAACTAGCTAAGAGAATGGTCCTGGAACAGATCCTGAAGGATTTAAAGGGCTATATATTTGGATCCATCCAGTGGTACCCGAACCTCGTGTACACAAGAAGATTACAAGGTATTGCCTGTAATGTGACCCTTTGGGCGCTGGACCCTGGGATCCAGACCCTTGGTAAGAAAAAAGATCCCGAAGGAGTTCTGGCAGGGTGCTTTACAGGTCCAAGGGAGTGGCCCCATATTCAGGGGGACCCTGTCCTTGAAGGTCCAAGGGACAGAGACCCGCCGTGATGGGGGAAGATTGGAATCTAGCTTTGTAGCAGAATCCTGCGGCGGGACTGGTAAGTGTTTTAAAAACTCTTTTTTGCACTTGTTTAAACCGAAAAATGTATTTGCAGTCTCTTACTTTTTTATAGGACCAGGTGTCATATTTTTTCTGTCCACTGGGGGCAGAGGTGTTGCGGTGCGGCGGCGCTTCTCTGTGGAGGCTTCCAGCCAGGACGATCCTATCAGAAGGCGGGCAGCTCTTCAGATTCCCCCGCCCCTGTACACCTAGTTCCTATGCTGGCGCCTTCGGTGGCCCTTTCCCGCTGCTATTTATGCGGTCATAGGGGGCCCACACGTGCGTGGGAATAGCGCAAATGGGTGTGCACGAGGGACATGCACGTAGGAGGGATATGATAGGTGGACAGAACGCTACGAGCGTGCACGCCGACATTTCGCAGTGGGGGCGGAAGTGGCCGTATTAGGAACCGTTCCAGCCCCAGGCTGCTATAAGCAGCCTGGAGGGGACACAGAGCAGCGTCAGCTGGGCACGTGAGTCAATGTGGGTGGATGGACCAGGGCACCACAGGTCCTGTAAGAGATGTGTACTGCAAGGACTAAGTGTAGTATTTGCTGGGCGGTTGAAGTGCTTAAAGTGGAGTTTTTTTATTACCTCAAGTTTTTGTCTCGGCATGTCTTCCCGGAAGAGGAGTGGGGAGGCACAGCAGGAAGGGGTGCAAATGCACCACCATCGGTATTGGAGGATGCTAGCCTTACATCTGCTGTGTTTAACTCTCCTGAAAGACCTGAGGCAACTGGCCAGTCTGAGCCATTACGCTTGTCAGGCATTTTAGCAACAGCTAATCCTTCTGCCTCAACCTACATCACAAAGGATGACTTGGCATCAGCACTAGCTAGGCTGGAGGGAAAACTAAAGGTATGATTGCTTCAGTTTCCCAAGGTGGAAGGAAACGGCATAGATCCCCTTCACCAGAGCCCCCACCTGCATTGGAACAGGATTTAGCAAAAGAGGTGAAAAAAGTGGCAGTAAATAACCGGGAAGAAGGCAGGCCACAGACTCCACTTCTGAGGAGTCAGGTTCTGAAGAACCGTTTTCAGCCTCTCAATCCCAGAGACTTCTAATCCAGTCCCTCACGGAGATGGTCCGAACAGGATTTAAATTATCGCCTGTAGAGGTCCCTGAGGATTCCTTTTCTTCCTTAGGTTCTCTTCGGCCTCCACAGAGTTCGCAGGCTTTTCCCTTGCATCCGTTGCTAGAGCAGATTGTGTATGCTGACTGGGATCACCCCGATAAACTTTTTATTCCTCCTAAAAGGTTTGCACTTTTGTACCCTATGGAGGAAAAGTTTATAAGAAAATGGAATATATCTGTGGACACTGCCATTTCCTCTGTGAATAATGCCGCGTACACACGGTCGGACTTTTCGTCTACAAAAGTCAGACAGCCTGTCCGACAGACTTCCGGCAGACTTTCGGCGGACTTTCGACGGACTTGCGGCGGACTTTCTAACGAACAGACTTGCCTACACACGATCACACAAAAGTCCGTCGAATTCTTACGTGATGACGTACACCGGACTAAAATAAGGAAGTTCATAGCCAGTAGCCAATAGGTGCCCTAGCGTGGCTTTTTGTCCGTCGGACTAGCACACAGACGAGCGGATTTCGGGGTCCGTCGTAGTTACGAAGTAAAGATTTGAAGCATGTTTCAAATCTAAAGTACGTCGGATTTGAGGCTAAAAAAGTATGTTGAAAGTCCGGAGAAGCCCACACACGATCGGATTACCAGCCAGCTTTAGTCCGTCAGCGTCCGTTGGACTTTTGTAGACGAAAAGTCCGACCGTGTGTACGCGGCATAAGAGTCTTACCTGTCCTGTAGATAAAGGCCCAGGTGTTTAAAGATCCAGCAGATAAGAAATTGGAGGCTTTATTAAAGACTTCATATGCTATTGCCGGGTCTGCTGCACAACCGACAGTGGCAGCTTTTGGTATCTGTCAGTCTTTAAAGGACCAGGTGAAGCGGGTAACTAAGACTGTTACCGATCAAGTATTATCTGCGAAGGATTTGGCAGAATTACCTTGTTCCTTATGTTTTGCAGTAGATGCCCTTAAGGATTCCATACAACAGCTGTCCCGGTTGGTCCTGCTGTCAGTACATATGCGCAGGATTCTGTGGTTAAAAAAACTGGTCTGCGGAATTACCCTGCAAAAGATTATTAGCTGGTTTCCCCTTTCATGGGGAGCGGCTATTTGGATAAGTACATCCAGAAGATTTCAGGGGGTAAGAGTGCGCTTCTACTAGTTAAGAAGAGGAGTAGACAACCTTCCTTTAAGGTGTCTAGTGCTTCAGTACCCAGCACTTCTAATTTCAGGCAATATCGACGGCCTCAGCCGTCCGGGTCTAGGGGAAAGCATCAAGGCCGGGGCAGAAAAAGCCCTGGGCCCAGAGACCCCCTAAAGTTAGTCCCAAGCCCTCCTTGTGAAGGGGCGCCCCCACTCACACGGGTGGGGGGGAGGCTATTAGAGTTCTCAGACGCCTAGGAAGAAGTGATCCGAGACAGGTGGGTTGTTTCTACCATGTCTCAGGGGTACAAAATAGAATTCCAGGGGCTTCCCCCTCTTGGTTCTTAAGGTCCAACGTCCCAATAGACCCGGTAAAAAGAGGTCTTTTCTTCAGGCAATAGATCAGCTAGGGTCACAAGGAGTGATTTCAGAGGTTCCAGTCAATGAAAGATTCAAGGGTTTTTACTCAAATCTTTTCATAATCCCAAAGCCAAATGGAGATGTAAGGCCTATTCTGGCCCTCAAGGTTCTGAAACAGTTACTAGTCATTCGTTCTTTCCGAATGGAGTAAATTCGTTCAGTCGTAGCCTCCTTGCATGGAGAGGAATTCTTGGCGTCCATAGACATCAAGGACACGTACCTACACGTGCCAATCTGCAGGTCCCATCAAAGGTTTCTGCGATTCGCAGTGGGCGATCAACATTTTCAGTTTGTGGCGCTACCCTTCGGGTTAGCCATGGCACCTTGGGTTTTCACAAAGGTATTGGCTCCAGTATTGGCAGTTCTAAGATCTCATGGAATATCAGTTGCAGGATACCTGGATGATCTACTATTGATAGATCAAACAGTTCCAGACCTGAGGCAGAATGTAGCCCGGGCGGTTCAATTCTTGGAGCAACTGGGTTGGGTTCTGAACTGGTCAAAATCGGCTCTGCAGCCGGTTGAGCGCCTAGAGTATCTGGAGCTAATACTAGACACGGTCAAGGCAAAGGTATTTTTGCCACCAGAGAAGGTCAGAGTCATGACAAACCACGTCCAGGTCATAAAAAGGAAAAGACATCCCTCCATTCGCCTGTGTATGAGGCTACTGGGGAAAATGGTATCTTCATTCGAAGCAGTCCCTTATGCACAGTTCCTCTCCAGACCACTTCAGAGCAACATTCTGTCTGTCTGGAACAAGACTGTCCAGACTGGCACATGTCTCTTCGGCTGACGGTGCGTCAGAGTCTCAGTTGGTGGATGTTAACCAAGAATCTGGTAAAGGGAAAGTCCTTTTTGCCTGTGGTCTGGAGGATGGTGACGACAGTCTCTCTGGATGGGGGGCCGTCCTAGAGGAGGCCACTGTCCAGGAGGGAGAGGAGCTTGACCATCAACATTTTGGAGATTTGGGCAGCTCGCTTGGCTCTAAGCTTCTGGACTTCCAGACTACAGGGATGTCCTGTGAGGGTCCAGTCGGACACTGCCATGGCTGTGGCATACAACAATCACCAGGGAGGCACCAGGAATCAGACAGCCCAGAAGGAAGTGGATCGCATGCTGACCTGGGCAGAAAGATTTGTTCCATCCCTATCGGTGGTGCTTATTCCGAGAGTGAAGAATTGGCAGGTGGACTTTCTGAGTCACCAGCAAATGTTTCCAGGGGAGATCTTTGCATCGATCTGCCGCCGGGGGGGGGGGGGGGGTTCCGGATGTAGACCTGCTGGTGTCCAGGTTCAACAGGAAACTAGACAGTTTTGTGTCCAGAACTAGGGACCCACTTTCATTAGGGGCCGATGCCTTGATAATTCCGTGGGATCAGTTTTTTTCCCTGATATACGCCTTCCCTCCAATCCGGCTGTTGCCAAGGCTCCTACACAGGATCCGGGAAGAGAGAAAGCTGGTGATCCTAGTAGCCCCAGCCTGGCCCAGAAGGACTTGGTACGCACAGATTGTAAGACTGGCGGTGGGAAACCCTTGGGTTCTTCCACTCAGTCCAGATCTGCTCTCACAGGGTCCAATATTGCACCCTCCTTTACGGTCCCTAAATTTAACTTGAAACCAAAATCTTAATGGACTGGGGCATTTCTGGGTTAATATTGTCTACCATGTTGAATGCTAGAAAGCCAGTCTCTAGAAGAATCTACTATAGAGTCTGGAAATCCCCTATTGCCTGGTGTGAGGCCAGGAGGTGGCACCCCTGCAGAGATATCATCGGGAGAGTTTTGGCTTTTCTGCAAAAAGGGGTGGATATGAATCTGGCCTCGAGTACAATTTAAGGGTCAAATTTCGGCCTTAGCAATCTTTTTTCAGAGGCCTATTGCTTCTCACTCCTTAGTACGAACGTTTGTACAGGGGATGATTTGTGTACATCCACCGGTCAGGCCGCCACTGTGCCCTTGGTATTTAAATTTAGTCCTGGGGGTTTTACAGAGGCAGCCTTTTGAGCCTACCCGGCAGATTCCTCTGGTCCTCTTGACAAGAAAATTAGTTTTCTTGGTGGCAGTGACGTCGGCCAGGAGTGTGTCGGAGTTGGCGGCTCTGTCTTGTAAAGAACCTTATTTGATCTTGCACCAGGATAGAGCGGTTTTGCGGCCACAACCAGAATTTTTGCCCAAGGTAGTGTCCAGTTTTCATCTAAATCAGGATATCATTCTACCTTCCTTTTTTCCGAATCCACAGTCTGCAGAGGAGAATTTTTTGCATTTTCATGATGTAGTACGGGCTATCAGGGTCTATCTGAGAATGTCAGCTCAGATGCGGAAGACTGATGTTCTGTTTGTATTACCAGCAGGTCCCAGGATGGGACAGGCGGCATCTAAGCCAACTATATCTCAATAGGTCCGCCAGGTGATTGTTCAGGCTTATGGATTAAGGGGTAAGGCCCCGCCTTTTCCAGTAAGGGCACACTCTACCAGAAGAGTGAGTGCTTCATAGGCAGTTCATCATCAAGCATCGATGGCTCAGATTTGCAAGGCTGCTACTTGGTCTTCGGGGCATACATTCACTAGGTATTATCAAGTGAATGTTAGGACTCAGGAGGATGTTGCATTTGGATGCAGTGTACTGCAGGCAGCAATATAGATCCTGTTGTTCTAATGGTATTTCTTTGGTCATAATGGGTTCCCTCCCCTTAAAAGCATTGCTTGGGGACATCCCAGTTAGTTATTATGGCTGCTCTGTGTCCCGTGATATACAATAAAGAAATTAGAATTTTTTTCTACAGCTTACCTGTAAAATCTTTTTCTTGGATTACATCATGGGACACAGAGATCCCTCCCCTCTTGTCTGGGAAGTTTGCTTGCTACAAAACAGAGGTACTTTCTGTGTAGGAGGGGTTATATAGAAGAGGACTTCCTGTCTTTTTGGTTTGCCAGTGTCCATTCACCTATAGGTGGTGTATAACCCAGTTAGTTATTATGGCTGCTCTGTGTCCCGTGATGTACTCCAAGAAAAGGATTTTACAGGTAAGCTGTAGAAAAAATCCTAATATTAGTTCAACCAGTAGGCGATTTGTCTCTTCTTGTGCAGTGAGTACCTATGCATTAGCCACAGCGTTTAATCAGTGCCTCCATTGCTTTTATAACCTGCGTGGCCTTAACCCAGGACATGGGACTGGCCTGCACCCCTCACACTGCCCGCATTCTCCACCAATTGTCAGGATCAGAGGGGTAAACAGGCTATTTTTTTATCAGACAGTTCAGTAAACTTAAAGTCCGCTTTGTTGGTCAGCAAACAGAAAATAACAGGCTTTGTCTTCAGATTCAGCTCAAGCAAGACATATAAAGCTTCCCGGCAGTACAATACACAGTCCAATATGCATAAATCCTAGCATGTTCAGTTATATCACACAGTATTCAATGTCCTCCTAACAGGCAATCTCACCAAGCAGGTACGTCTCAAACAATTGAGTCTCGGTTCTCATCTCTGCATTGAGGAAAACTGCCATCAACCACGCTCTGTGATCAGCTGCCTAATAAACAGGCCTGAAGGGGAAGTACCTGCCCTCTACAATTAAAGTGGTTTTAAAGCCTTAACATTTTTTACCTTAATACATTCCTTGCATTAACCACTTGCCGCCAAAGCACGTACTTGTACGTCATTTGACTTCCAGTGGTCTTACTGGAGTAATGCCTGCAGCTGCAGGCATCACCCTGGTACCATTGTTTAGAGCTGACAGTCGGCTCTCTTGTAATACCTGAACCCAGGCTATTCCGCCGCTCGCCCGAGCTCTTACGCCCCACTGGGAGACCCCAGCCGGCACGTCCGCGGGCTGGTCAGAGACCCGAAGAAAGCTGGAGCCCCCCATTTCCCCAGCTCGTCCAGGCTCTTCTGCCCCACCGGGAGACACAAGCCACCTGCCGGCACGTCCGCCGGTTGGCCGGAGACCCGAAGAAAGCTGGAGCCCCCCCCCCTTTCCCCAGCTCGCCTGGGCTCTTCCGCCCCCACTGGGAGTCCCGAGCCACCAGCCGGCACATCCGCTGGCTGGCCGGAGATCCGAAGAAAGTCGGGATCGGCTTTGATCTGGTCTCGGATGTAGTAACCTGGAAGCGATGTCATGACAGGGCAGATCGTCCCACACGTGAGGTATCAACACGAACGTCAGATCATGGTCAGTAATTCTAGCACAACACTTCTTCTGTACATCTAAAGTGGTAACCTGTAAAGGCTTTTAAAATGTTGCCTATGGATAGTAAAATTTACACTGTTTGTCGCCGTTGTGCAGGCATGCGCAATTTTAAAGCATGACATGTTTCGTATCTATTTACTTGAACGTGACATCATCTTTAATATTTTACAAAAAAATAGGGTTATGTATTGTGTTTTTTTTTTTTGCATTAAAATTTTAAAAAGTGTATTTTTTTCCCCCCAAAAAGCTAGGTTTGAAAAACCACTGCACAAATATCACGTGACATATATAATTGGAAAACCCACTAATTCCCTACGGCCTCTGCTTTAAAAAAATATGTTTGGGGGTTCCAACTAATTTTCTAGCAAAAATAAACAGATTTTCACATATAAACAAAGGTGCCAGAAAATGCCTTGTCTTCAAGTGATTAAGGTAAAAAAATGTTTAGTCAGCGAATTTGGCCCCTCTAAACCCCCCCCCTTATACTTACCTGAGCCCTCATTTGATCCAGCGCTGTTCACGTTTGCAGCTCTTTTCTCCCCTCACATCTGTGTCTCACTTGCTTTGCTGGCTCCCAGTGCTGTCAATCAAAGCCAGGGAGGGGCTCCAAGTCCCGTTGCCTGTGTCAATGGATGAAGCACGCACAAGTAAGAACTGGACAGGGAGGAGGGCCAGGAGCGCTGGCGGCGGACCCGTGAAGAGGAGGTTCGGGCCGCTCTGTACAATTCCATTGCACAGGGCAGGTAAGTATAGAGATGTTTACTATTTAAAAAATAAAAATCTTCCTTTTATAATCATGTTAACCTGACAAAGGCTGACTCTCCACATACACCCCCCCCCCCTCCTCCCTCCATAGAGCATCGACTTTATGACTGTCAACCTCTCTCTTTCCAGGATTTGATCAGATTCATGATAGGTCTGGTAGGGTTTTCTCTTTGTGGGCTGGTAGACCTTATAGTTAACCTTTCTTGCCTTTTCCATGATTTTTAGGGGTCCATGCCATTTTGCAAGAAACTTGCTCTCCCCGGTAGGCCCTAACACAATCAGCCAATTCTCAAGTTTAAACTCTCTGACCTTAGCAGACCAGTTGTATTCTCGACTCTGGACCCTTATGTGTGGTCTACTAAAATGTTCAGTCACTTCATCATTTTCTTTGGTTACTCTGTACCGCAAATCATGATTTACAGCAAATTTTGAGGAACCGCATAACCGTCCCAGGTTGCTGTGGCTCACCACTTAGAACTGTGACCTGTTCCCTGACAAGGATAAACGTAGGATTTTTCATTTTAGCACTAAGAAGATCTTCCCAGGAGACCTTGAGATCTGTCTAGAAGTCTGGCTCAGAGAAAGGAGTCTCCGTTTCCAATCCTGCAAACGCTTCCAAGGGACCTGGGTCAGTTCCTACAGGTTCACATACCTCCTGACACATATCGTCATTATTCACCAACTGAAGCGTAGTATTAACTACTTCATCTGAGGGTTCCTCCTTTTTAGGGGAGGCCACTTTTGTTCATACAAGTCCCAAAATATGGGGCAGTCTCGCCCAATTAGCAAGTCATGAGGCAATCCCAGGAATACCCCAACTTTAAATGTAGCAGTTCTTGCTAATGTGGACATGGAAATATGGGCCACCGGATAGTCTTTGACAGCACCATGCACAGAGACAACGCTAACTTGTTTTCCTGGTATCATCTTTCTCTGTAACCTGTCCGATCGAAGCAGGATGACCCCACTCCCTGAGTTAGGGAGTGCTACAACCTTTTGTTGATTTGACCTGCACCACACACTCATGTGGATTCACACTTTTCTCAGTGGATACATAGAGCGCCAACACCCCACATCACATTCCATCGGCTCCTCCTGCTTTGGACACTGGTCTGGAACATGACCCAGTTGGTGGCAGGACCAACAGTAAATCTCACTGGGTGCTCTTTCCCCCGGACAGCTCTCAGGAGAGTTTGCTGCTGGGGTGCTCCTGGCGGGAGTGTTATGCACCCGAGCAGACACCATGCGGTAAGCAGGTGCCATCTTGGGGCTGGAACGCACCTCCTTGATCCGGCCCAGCTCTCTGCTTGCAGAAGGTCCCTCGCACAAGATTTCTGCACAGCTGTATTGATCAACTGCAGTGGCCATCTCATCCAGGGACCAGGACCATGCAGAAACCGGTCCAGTGTAACTCCTGTGGGGTGCTCCTGGTGGAAGTGTTATGCACCCAAGCAGATACCATGTGGTCAAGAGGTGTCATCTTGGAGCTGAAATGCACTTCCTTGGTCCGGCCCAACTCTTGGGTTGCAGAAGGGCTTTCACACAAGCTTTCTGCACAGCTGTATAGTTCAACTGTGGCAACCATCTCATCCAGGGACTGGGACCATGCAGAAACCAGTCCAGTGTAACTTGCTCCACAATCAGAGTGGGTGTCTTTTTTCCTCAGGTTTTAGCCATTCTTGAAGTAGGTACATTAGATGATACAGCTGCACATGGGCAGGCTTAGTCCTGCCACAGCGCCAGGCATGAACCCGATTCGCCTTCAGCAGCAACAGTCACCCCCAGATTGGCTAGTATTTCCGCCTTTAGCTGTTTATAGTCCTGTGCTGACTCTGGGACCATGTCACAGTATGCTTGTTGGGGATCTGCAGTCGGGAAAGGGGCCAGCCAATCTGCCCAATCTTCCTCAGGCAGTCCTCTTGTTACTCAAAAAGCACCAATTAAGCTTTAATGTTATCTGTGGCTATAATCTTTTGTAGAGCCCGCTGCACAGCCTTCCACGGGTCAACCTTCACAACAGAGCCACCTCTCATTGTTTCAGCCTGCTTGGTCACCGCCAGTTCAACTAGTAGGTTATTTGTCTCTTCTTGAGCAGCGAGTGCCTGTGCATTAGCCACTGCTAATTGTTTAATCAGTTCCTCCATTACATTTTCAGATAATTTTATAGCCTGCGTGGCTTTAAGCCAGGACATGGAACTGGCCCGCACCCCTCATACTGCCTGCATTCTCCACCAATTGTCAGGATTAGAGGGTTAAATGAGCTAATGTCAGACAGTTCAGTAAACTTCCACTTTGTTGGTCAACAAACAGAAAATAACAGGCTTTGTCTTCAGATTCAATTTAAGCAACACAGATACAGATTCCCATCAGTACAATACACAGTATGTCACACAGTACAATATGCATAAATCCCAGCTTGTTCAGCCACATCACACACAGTATTCAATGTCCCACTAACAGGCAATCTCACCAAGCAGGTATGTCTCAGACAAGGCATGCATCCAGATTTCCTCTCTGCAGAGAGCGAAACTACAATCAACCACCCTCTCTGATCAGCTTTTTTTTTACACAAAATTGTCATAATAACAAATTATTTCTCACACACAGCATATGCATACTTTCAGTTACACCCCAAAATACATTCAGCTACTCCTCCCGAGTATGGTGATACCACATGTGTGGGACTTTTTCACAGCCTGGCCACATAGAGAGGTCCAACATGCAGGGAGCACCATCAGGTGGTCTAGGAGCATACATTGCACATAAAATTTCCTAACGACCTATCACACTTTTGAAGGCCCTGGAGCATCAGGACAATGGAATTTCCCACAAAATGACCCCATTTTAGAAAGCAAACACCCCTAGGTATATTCTATGAGGAATAATGAGTCTTTTGAATGGTTTGTTCTTTTCCACAAGTCTTCGGAAAATGTGGAAAGAAAATGAAAACTTTTTTTTTTTTTTACAGAAAGTGGTCAATTTATAAGATATTTCTAACACACAGCATGTATATAGCAAAAATTACACCCCAAAATACATTCTGCTACTCTTCCCGAGTATGGCGATATGACATGTGTGAGACTTTTACACAGCCTGGCCACATAGAGAGGCCCAACATTGAAGTAGTACCTTCAGGCATTCTACAAGCATAAATTGCACATATAATTTCATTCCTTCCTATCACACTTTTGAAAGCCCTGGAGCACCAGGACAGTGGAATTACACACAAAACGACTCCATTTTGGAAAGCAAAGACCCCAATGTATATTCTATGAGGCATGGGCTACATATAGGTGCTCGAGTACTCTGATGGGCTGGTGACAGATACTCGGGTACTCTGATGGGCTGGTGACAGGTACTCGGGTACTCTAATGGGCTGGTGACAGGTACTCGGGTACTCTGATGGGCTGGTGACAGGTACTCTGGTACTCAGATGGCGGGGGGCCCGCAGGAGCGGCAAGAAGCAGAGGACGTCATATGACGACCGCCCGGAGGACAGAGTGTTCCTGCGGACATCATATGACAATGGCCCGGTATGGAAGTGGTTAAACATTGCTCAATTGGTACTTAGGGACCCAAAGTGTGCCAAGAAAATATCCCCCACAACATTACACCACCACCATCAGCCTAAACCATTGATACAAGGCAGGATGGATCCATGCTTTCATGTTGTTTACGCCAAATTCTGACCCCACCATCTGAATGTCACAGCCGAAATAGAGACTCATCAAACCAGGCAACATTTTTCCAATCTTCTATTGTCCAATTTTGGTGAGCCTGTGCGAATTGTACCCCCCTTTTTTTCTGTTCTTAGCTGACAGGAGTGGCACCCGGCGTGGTGCTCTGCTGCTGTAGCCAATATGCTTCAAGGTTCGATGTGTTGTGCATTCAGAGATGGTATTCTGCATACCTTGGGTGTAACAAGTGGTTATTTGAGTTACTGTTGCCTTTCTGTCATCTCAAACTAGTCTGTGCATTCTCCTCTGACATCAACAAGGCATTTTCCTCCACACAACTGCCGCTCACTGGATATTTTCTCTTTTTCGGACCATTCTCTGTAAACCCGAGAGATGGCTGTGCGTGAAAATCCCAAGAGATCAGCAGTTTTTAAGATACCCAGACCAGCCCGTCTGGCACCAACAACCATGTCACGTTCAAAGTCATTTAAATCCCCTTTCTTCCCCATTCTGATGAACAGTTTGAACTTCAGCAAGTCGTCTTCACCAGATCTAAATGGCTAAATGCATTGAGTTGCTGCCATGTGATTGGCTGATTAGCAATTTGTGTTACCTAGCAATTTAACAGGTGTACCCAATAAAGTGGACGGTGAGTTTATATTCCCTGTTCTTCTTCTCCTACTTCTGGTATGTTATAGGCCCATGTTGCTTGTAACTTTTGAACTGTCTGTCACCTCTCAAGCTGACCCCAGTATGTATGTGTGATTTACGTCCCTACACACACATATATGAGGTCCCTTTATTCCGGTTAAGTTTATAGGCCCATTCGTTCTGTTCTTGTAACCTGTCCCCCTTGAGACCCCTTATGGCTGTCATCTGTCACTCTGCTCCCCTTTAACCCAGTATTCATACTTATACATGTGCCTGTCATGCATGTGATCTTTCTTGCACCACATAGACACAGTATATACAGTGCCTTGAAAAAGTATTAATACCCCTTGACATTTTCCACATTTTGGCATGTAACAACCAAAGACATAACTGTATTTTATTGTAATTTTATGTGATGGACCAACACAAAGTGGCACATAATTGTGAAGTAGAAGGAAAATGATAAATGGTTTCAATTTTTTTTACAAATAAATATGTGAAAAGTGTGGTGTGCATTTGTATTCAGCCCCCTTTATTCTGATAGCCCTAACTAAAATCTAGTGGAACCAATTACCTTCGGAAGTCACCTAATTATTAAATAGAGTCCACCTGTGTGTAATTTAATCTTAATATATATACAGCTGTTCTGTGAAGCCCTCAGAGGTTTATTAGGGAACCTTAGTGAACAACCAGCATAATGAAGGCCAAGGAACACACCAGACAGGTCAGGAATAAAGTTGTGGAGAAGTATAAAGCAGGGTTAGGATATAAAAAAATATTCCAAGCTTTGAACATCTCATGGAGCACTGTTCAATCCATCATCCGAAAATGGAAAGAGTATGGCACAACTGCAAACCTACCAAGACATGGCCGTCCACCTAAACTGACAGGCCAGGCAAGGAGAGCAATAATCAGAGAAGCAGCCAAGAAATCCATGGTAACTCTGGGGGAGCTGCAGAGATCCACAGCTCAGGTGGGAGAATCTGTCCACAGGACAACTATTATGCCGCGTACACACGAGCGGACATTACGGCGGACTTTGCCCGGCGGACTTTTCGACGTACTTTCCGACGGACTTTGTGAATGAACGGACTTGCCTACACACAATCCACCAAAGTCCGTCGAATTCGTACGTGATGACGTACGACCGGACTAAAACAAGGAAGTTCATAGCCAGTAGCCAATAGCTGCCCTAGCGTGGCTTTTTGTCCGTCGAACTAGCATACAGACGGCGGACTTTTCGACCGGACTCGATTTCAACGGATAAATTTAAAACAAGTTTCAAATCTAATTCCGTCGAACTTTTGAGAAAACAAAGTCCGCTGGAGCCCACACACATCGAATTGTCCGACGAAATCCAGTCCGCCGGGCAAAGTCCGCCGTAATGTCCGCTCGTGTGTACGCGGCATTAGTCGTGATCTCCACAAATCTGACCTTTATGGATGAGTGGCAAGAAGAAAGCCATTGTTATGAGAAAGCCATAAGAAGTCCCGCTTCAGATTGCAGGAAGCCATGTGGGGGACACAGCAAATGTGGAAGAAGGTGCTCTGGTCAGATGAAACCAAAGTTGAACTTTCTGGCCTAAAAAGCAAAACGCTATGTGTGGCGGAAAACTAACACTGCACATCACCCTGAACACACCATCCCGACTGTGAAAAATTTCTTCAGCAGGGACAGGGAAGCTGGTCAGAATTTATGGGAAGATGGATGGAGTCAAATACAGGGCAATCTTAGAAGAAAACCTGTTAGAGTCTACAAAAGACTTGAGACTGGGGCGGAGGTTCACCTTCCAGCAGGACAACGACCCTCAACATACAGCCAGAGCTACAATGGAATGGTTTAGATCAAAGCATATTCATGTGTTAGAATGGCCCAGTCAAAGTCCAGACCTAAACCCAATTGAGAATCTGTTCACAGACGCTCTTCATCCAATCTGACAGAGCTTGAGCTATTTTGCAAAGAAGAATGTGTAAAAATGTCACTCAAAGCTGATAGAGACATCCCCAAAAAGACTTGCAGCTGTAATTGCAGCGAAAGGAGGTTCTACAAAGTATGGACTCGGGGGCTGAATACAAATGTACCCCACACTTTTCATTTATTTATTTGTAAAAAAAAATTGAAAACCATTTATCATTTTCTTTCCACTTCACAATTATGTGCCACTTTGTGTTGGTCTATCACATAAAATCACAATAAAATACATTTTACGTTTGGTTGTAACATGAGAAAATGTGGAAAATTTCTAGGGGTGTGAATACTTTTTCAAGGCACTGTATAGAAATGGTCATTTTACTTTTGGTATGTTATTGGCTCATGCCCCCGCACCAGTGACCTTTCATGCTGAAACCATTTGTCCTCTATCATTTTGCATTCAGTGTGTGCCTACAGTACTGTGCAAAGATTTTAGGCACGTGAGAAGAAATGCCGTAAAGTAAGAGTGCTTTCAAAAATATCAACTTTAATGTTTTTTTTTTTTTTAATCAATGTTAAAAATGTGTGAGAACAGAAGAAAAATCGAAATCAAATCAATATTTGGTGTAACCACCGTTTGGCTTCAAACTAGCATCAGTTCTTACAGTTGCACACTTTGTACACTTGCACAAAGTCAGGGATTTTTTAGAATGAGAGTCAGGTGTATGATTAACCAGATGTACCAAGCAGGTGCTAATGATCTTCAATTTCATATGTAGGTTGAAAGTCATTAACTGAAACAGAAACAGCTGGGTAGGAGGCTTAAAACTGGGTGAGGAACAATCAAACTCTACTACTAAGGTGAGGTTGTGGAAGACCGCTTGATGTCACAAGTCATACACCATGCCAAGACTGAGCACAGAAACAAGACATGAGGTAGTTATACTGCATCAGCAAGGTCTTTCCCAGGCAAAGATTTCAAAGCAGACCGGGGTTTCAAGATGTGCTGTTCAAGCTATTTTGAAGAAGCACAAGGAAACGGGCAAAGTTGAGGACCGTAGACGCAGTGGTCGGCCAAGGAAACTTAATGCAGCAGATGAAAGATACATCCTTCTTACTTCCCTTCAAGACTGGAAGATGTCCAGCAGTGCCATCAGCACTGAACTGGCGGAAACCAGTGGGACCCAGGTACACCCATCTACTGTATGGAGAAGACTGGCCAGAAGTGGTCTGCATGGAAGAATTTCATCCAAAAAGCCATATCTTCGATGTGAAGATGAGGACAAGGCTGCAGAGAGACTGCAAGAGATCAGCAGCACCGAAACACAAAAATGGATGAAAAAAGGTGAAAACAAGAATTTTTCCCAACCTTTTGCCACCCACCTAGCGCATATGTGCAGCGACAAAGAGGTTGGGCTTTAAAGACCACACATTGCAGATATGCATCTACAGTATGGGAAGGCAAGGTTTTTGTGCTGAGAAAGCACTCACGGTGTACTCTCGGCACAGAGACTGAGCTTTCAGACCGCTCCTGACCTCTGCTAATGGTAGGCTTCCGATCATGTAAGCACTGTGACAGCCAATCACAGTGGTCATATCATTGGGCAGTCTGAAGGGATGCTGGGGCTGGGCAGAAAGGTGTTGAACAAAAGCTGTGTATGACATGCAGTGCTTTGCTTTTTCCTCTTCCAGCTCCAGCTTAGCTTAGTAGCAGCCTTCCAGAGCCATTTAAGCTGCGCTTGTGCACAGTGTGCCCTCTCCAGGCTCCAGCTTAGCATAGTAGCAGCTGCTCTGGGCTGTTCAAACTGCGGGCCTGCACAGTCCCCTACTCTAGCTGAGTGCAAGCAGTGTTTGATGAGAACAGAGCGGCAGCTAGGGGGCACATTAATCAGCCTGTCCTACAAACGGCAGGATGAAGTGGAGTGAGGCACCGGCACATTTCTGGAGAGGACCAAAAACAGTAGCATCAGCCATCTTATCATTCTCTTTCCCCACATTACGAAGAGTCACTCTGGTTCACAGTTTTAAGTTGTCACCAGAACAGGAGTAGAGGGGGGATCTTCCTATGGGGACTCTAGTTCTGGTGACAACCAGGGATTCCTTCACTTTGGAGGGATATCCTTTCTCTTCCTGTTGTGGCTTTGGGACAGGAAGTGAAGGAAAATGTCCCCAATGAGACACAAAATCTCACAGGTTATAACCCTCCCTTACTCTGCCCAAAAATGAATAAAATGTCCATACTTCCTATATTCTCATCTAGGGTCACTTTACAATAATCTCCTGGGATACGCATATCATACATCCCAAGAAGTTGCAGGGTATGCTACTGTGCATGCATAGTGGCGTTCATCGAGGTAAGGCAGAGGGGGGCATCAGATGATATCAGGAGACCAGCTGTCTCTTCCTGGTACTTACAGCCAGCCTCCTGATGCACCATCTTCATCTGTGATGTCATCAGGGGAATGTCTGTTTCTCTCTGGTACTTGAAGCTGATCTCCTGATGATGTGCTGTGGTGCATGCGCCATCTTCATCTTTGATGTCATCGGGGGGCCTACGGTCAGTTTCTGATACTTAGTGTTTCTAAAGGCTTAAAGTGGTTGTTAAGCCACTATCTCATCTTTATATTATCCCCTCTGTCAGATAAAAAGCTGCATCCTAGTGCCTTTGCTTTATATAAAAAAATCTGCTTTCTACCTGTTTTAACAGCATTTTAACAGCATCTCCCAGCAAAAAGAGGACTCCATGCTTTCAGCTCTCCCCGTGTGATATCGCCAGTGGGCGGGGCTGAGATTCCCCTGCTGACATCAGCCAGGGAGGAGGGGAGGAGAGGAGCAGAGAGCCTGGTGTCACGTGATCGCTGGGACACACTTTTTTATAAAGCACAGGCACTAGGACACAGCTTTTTATCTGACAGAGGGGATGATATACAGTATCTCACAAAAGTGAGTACACTCCTTACATTTTTGTAAATATTTTATTCTATCTTTTCATGTGACAACACTGAAGAAATGACACTTTGCTACAATGTAAAGTAGTGAGTGTACAGCTTGTATAACAGTGTAAATTTGCTGTCCCCTCAAAATAACTCAACACACAGCCATTCATGTCTAAACTGCAGGCAACAAAAGTGAGTACACCCCTAAGTGAAAATGTCCAAGTTGGGCTCAATTAGCCATTTTCCCTCCCCGGTGTTATGTGACTCGTTAGTGTTACCAGATCTCAGTTGAGAATGAGGAGCAGGTGTGTTAAATTTGGTGTTATCGCTCTCACTCTCTCATACTGGTCACTGGAAGTTCAACATGGCACCTCATGGCAAAGAACTCTCTAAGGATCTGAAAAAAATAATTGTTGCTCTACATAAAGATGGCCTAGGCTATAAGCAGATTGCCAAGACCCTGAAACTGAGCTGCAGCACGGTGGCCAAGACCATACAGCGGTTTAACCATTTGACGACCGCTCACTGTATATGTACGTAATTTTTTTGAAGATGGATATCTCGGTAATGGCAGCAGCTGCTGCCACAACCGAGGTATCCATCTTTACAGTGAGCGGTTCTGTACACGATAACGGTGGTCTCTGCGGCGGGTTCGCCGCGAGATCACCGTTATCGGCGGCGGGAGAGGTGCCTGTCACTGCCGAGGTACTGAGACGAGTGAGGCCAAGATGGCCCCCACCCGTCTCTATACCATGTGACGGCCGGAGCAACGTCATTACGACGGCTCCGCCCACTTCTCTTAAAGGCACAATTTTTTGTGTCATTTTTTTAAACGACTTTTTTTTTTTTTTTTTTTTTTTTTTACCATTTTAGTGTAAATATGAGATCTGAGGACTTTTTGACCCCAGATCTCATATATAAGAGGACCTGTCATGTTTTTTTCTATTACGAGGGATGTTTACATTCCTTGTAATAGGAATAAAAGTGATCCAAATTTTTTTTTTTTTAAAACAGTGAAAAAATAAATAAAATAAAGTAAAATAAATAATAAAAAAAAAAAAAAATGTTTTAAAGGGCCCTGTCCCGACGAGCTCGCACGCAGAAGCGAACGCATACGCGAGTAGCGCCCGCATATGAAAACGGTGGTCAAACCACACATGTGAGGTATCGCCGCGACCGGTAAAGCGAGAGCAATAATTCTAGCCCTAGACCTCCTCTGTAACGCAAAACATGCAACCTGTAGAATTTTTTAAACGTCGCCTATGGAGATTTTGTAAGGGTAAAAGTTTGACGCTATTCCACGAGCGGGCGCAATTTTGAAGCGTGACATGTTGGGTATCAATTTACTTGGCGTAACATTATATTTCACAATATAAAAAAAAATTGGGCTAACTTTACTGTTGTCTTATTTTTTTATTCAAAACAGTGAATTTTTTCCAAAAAAAAGTGCGCTTATAAGACCGCTGCGCAAATACGGTGCAAAAAAAAGTATTGCAATGACCGCCATTTTATTCTGTAGCGTGTTAGAAAAAAAAACATATATAATGTTTGGGGGTTCTAAGTAATTTTCTAGCAAAAAAACCTGTTTTAAACATGTAAACACCTAAAATCCAAAACCAGGCTGGTCCTTAAGTGGTTAACAGGACAGGTTCCACTCAGAACAGGCCTCACCATGGTCGACCAAAGAAGTTGAGTGCACGTGCTCAGCGTCATATCCAGAGGTTGTCTTTGGGAAATAGAGGTATGCGTGCTGCCAGCATTGCTGCAGAGATTAAAGGGGTGGGGTGTCAGCCTGTCAGTGCTCAGACCATACGCCGCACACTGCATCAAATTGGTCTGCAGGGCTGTCGTCCCAGAAGGAAGCCTCTTCTAAAGATGATGCACAAGAAAGCCCGCAAACAGTTTGCTGAAGTCAAGCAGACTAAGAACATGGATTACCGGAACCATGTCCTGTTGTATGATGAGACCAAGATAAACTTGGAAGATAACGAGATGGGTAGGTGACAGTAAATGAAAAAAAGAGAGAAAAGGCACTGACATCCCTGTAGATCAATGTAGAAAAGAGGGATTTTTAGCGGGACTTTTTAGGTGCCAACAAAAAAATAATGATATGAATAATAATTTCAGTCACATAGTAGGTATGGAGAGATAAATTACAGGATTTTTATTAATACATACAAACATGATTAAAACAGTTTGGTACAAATTCTGTGCATATATGCAAGGATACATCATAGATTTAGAATAGATGATCCAATATATTCACTTGAAGATCGCATTAAAGGGATAATCCCGACATGACATGTTTCGCCACTATGGGTTCATCAGGGGATATTTTGAGGACAACTGGATGTAACACTGCATATAACCAAAACAAAATTAAATTAAAACCATTACAATAACTTAGAATGCAGATAGGAAAATTAGAATGAAAAAGAGGATAATAATACAACAAGGCTGTCGACTGCCATGCCCAAAGTGAGTCACTAATAAATATTTTGTACTGTTTGTAGGTCTTATAGCAGCACCATCTTGAATTTAAACGCATTGTATGGTGTGCCCCCCAAATGTGTTCTTGTATGTTCTTGAAAATAATGGTGGCCACACAAAATATTGACACTTTGGGCCTAATTTGGACATTTTCACTTAAGGTGCACTCACTTTTGTTGCCAGTGGTTTAGACATTAATGGCTGTGTGTTGAGTTATTTTGAGGGGACAGCAAATTTACACTGTTATACAAGCTGTACACTCACTACTGTACATTGTAGCAAAGTGTCAATTCTTTAGTGTTGTCACATGAAAAGATATAATCTTTTCTGGGTGTCTCTAGGTGGGAGTTGTCCAGGGCTGTCAAACTTAGGAGCCGCCCATACGCTGTCTGGCCAATCAGAACGTGTTTAGAAGGCACAGCCACACCTTCATCAGTTGATGAAGAAGGCGTGGTCATGCCTTCAAAACGCGTTACTGATGTGAATACCACCCCCTTTTTTTTACATTATTCCTCACTGATATGGACACGTGTAGGAGGACCCAAACAGGATGTAAACAAAAGAGGAGAAGGCTGGGGTTGTGGCACCACAGGACTGCAGATTAGGGTAAGTAAAAAAAAAAGGGGGGGGGGGCATTTTTAAAATGTATTTAGCAGGGGTGGGCACTGTCTAGGTGTGTCAGATTGTGTGCTCTCCTCTTTTGCTTCTGTGGTACTTCATGCTCTCCTATGTGTCACTGCTGTGTTAGGTGTGTTAGGAGCAAACCACATCGTCAAGGAGAGGGGGGACATGCAGATAACTGCCATTCAGATTGTGTGCTCCCCCCTCTGGCTGCTGTCCTACCTTCTGACTACCCTTATGTCTCTGCTGTGTTCTGTACTGGAAAGAACCACAGCGACAGCTGAAAGGGGGGGACACGCTGATCACTATCATTCGGCATCCACCTTCCGTGAATCCACCTCACCTTCCCCTAGACAGCTGCCTTTTATGTAGGTGCTGGGCAAGCAATTGTTTTTTATGTGTTTTATTTAATGTTCTTTAATTATGAAAGGGCACATCGCATACAACGAACAAAGAGATGTAATACAGATCATAGTCAGTGGGAAGAACATGGCATAAATCACATACAGTACAAGGCATAAAATTGATTCACAAAATCACCCTAAGCAGACTAAGTTGCTACAAGACAGGAGGAAGGTTTTGGGCCATCGATGTACAGTAGTTGTGGTAGAAAAGGAGTGTGGGGGGGGGGCAGTTGGGGATGGGTGCAAGGTGCTAGACCAATAGGGGGGTACAATAGGGAGACGATGGAGATCATACCAGCTCCAACTACAGGCAGGTGAAAATTAGGTTCAAGATACCGTCCCACTGGGTCCTCCGACAATAGATTTAAGGAGGAGTAGATACACTCCTATCCAATCAAGGGAAAGATACTCATAGACATTGGTTATATCTGAAAGATTATTTAACCACTTCCTTACCATGCTATAGCCAAAAGACGGCTACAGCGCTGCTCTCTGGTTCCAGGAGAGCATCCATGGACATCCTCCTGGAACTGCACCACTTGCGTACCCCTGGGGCACGCTCTGTGATCTCTGTTTCCTTGGGACATAGCTCTTCACAGATCGTGGTAAAGGGCCAATCACAGCGACCCTGTACCATGTGATCAGCTGTGTCCAATCACAGCTGATCACAATGTAAACAGAGCTGCTGGTTATCGGCTCTCCTTTCCGCACGCACTGTCACAGCGTGAGGAGAGGAGAGCCAGTGACCAGCAATCCTGACAGGGGACATGTACACAGATAATCAGGGCACTGATCAGTGCCCTGATGATCAGTGCAGCCCCATTAGTGCCCATCAGTCCTGCCTATCACCACTGCATATCAGTGCTGCCTATCAGGTTTGCCTATTAGTGCTGCCTCATCAGTGTCGCCTATTAGTGCTGCCTGATTAGTACCCATCAGTGCCCCCTCATCAGCGCACATCAGTGAAGTAAAAAAGTTACTCATTTGCAAAATTTTATTACAGAAACTAAAAAAAAAGTTGTTTTTTTTCCAAAATTTCCATCTTTTTTTCATTAAATACCAAAAGCTTTATCTGTCTTAAAAAAATGATAAAAAGTTCATATGGGTTCAGTGTTGCATGACCGTACAGTTGTCATTCAAAGTGCGACAGCGCTGAAAGCTGAAAATTGGCCTGGGCAGGAAGGGGGTATACAGTGCATCTGGAAACCTATTCACAGCGCTTCACTTTTTCCACATTTTATGTTACAGCCTTATTCCAAAATTGATTAAATTCATTATTTTCTTCAAAATTCTACAAACAATACCCTACGATGACAACTTGAAAGAAGTTTGTTTGAAATCTTTGCAAATTTACTAAAATAAAAAAACAAAAATCCCATGTACATAATTATTCACAGCCTTTGCTCAATACTTTGTTGAAGCACCAATTACAGCCTCAAGTCTTTTTTAGTATGATGCTACAAGCTTGGCACACCTATTTTTGGGCCGTTTCTCCCATTCTTCTTTGCAGGATTTCTCAAGTTCTATCAGGTTGGATGGGGAGCGTCGGTGCACAGCCATTTTCAGATCTCTCCAGAGATGTTCAGGTTCAAGTCTGGGTTCTAGCTGGGCCTCTCAAGGACTTCCACAGAGTTGTCCCGTAACCACCCCTTTGTTATCTTGGCTGTGTGTTTAGAGTCGTGGTTCTGTTGGAAGATCAACAGAACCACCAAGTCTGAGGACCAGAGTGCTCTGGAGCAGGTTTTAATCAAGGATGTATCTGTACATTGCTGCATTCATCTTTCCCTCGATCCTGACTAGTCTCCCAGTTCCTGACACTGAATAACATCCCCACAGCATGATGCTGCCACCACCATCCTTTACTGTAGGGATGGTATTGGCCAGGTCATGAGCGGTGCCTGGTTTCCTCCAGACATGACACTTGCCATTCAGGCCAAAGCGTTCAATCTTTTGTTTCATCAGACCAGAGAATTTTGTTTTTTGTGGTCTGAGAGTCCTTCAGGTGACTTTTGGCAAACTCCAGGCAGGCTGTCATGTGCCTTTTACTGAGGAGTGGCTTCCGTCTGGTCACTCTACCATACAGGCCTGATTAGTGGGGTGCTGCAGAGGTGGTTGTTCTTCTGGAAGGTTCTCCTCTTTCCACAGTGAAACACAAGCTCTGTCATCTGGTTCTTGGTCACCTCCCTGACTAAGACCCTTCTCCCCTGATCACTCAGTTTGGCCAGGCGGCCCGCTCTAGGAAGAGTCCTAGTGGTTCCAAACTTCTTCCATTTACAGATGATGGAGGCCACTGTACTCATTGGGACCTTCAATGCTGCAGAATTTTTTCTGTACCCTTCCCCAGATCTGTGCCTCCATACAATCCTGTCTCTGAGGTCTACAGACAATTCCTTGGACTTCATGGCTTGGTTTGTACTCTGACATGCACTGTTAACTGTGGGACCTTATATAGACAGGTGTGTGCCTTTTCAAATCATGTCCAATCAACTGAATTTACAACAGGTGGACTCCAATCAAGTTATAGAAACATCTCAAGAATTATCAGTGGAAACAGGATGCACCTGAGCTCAATTTGTCATGGCAAAGGCTGTGACTACTTATGTACATCGGACTTTTTCATTTTTTATTTTTAATAAATTTGCAAAGATTTCAGACAAACTTTTTTCACGTTGTCATTTTGGGGTACTGTTTGTAGAATTTTGAGGATAATAATGAATTTAATCTTTTTTGGAATAAGGCTGTAACATAACAAATTGTGGAACAAGTGAATACTTTCCGAATGCACTATAAGTGCCCAGTAAGAAAGTGGTTAAAATCGTTCCAGTACAACCATTTCTCCTTCACTTTTTTTTTCCACAATAATATTTTTATTGTAAATGTAAAGAGAACAACATTTGTACAAATTGTACCATAGTTTAATACATATGAATTGTATGACTGTCATAACACATACTTAGCGCTTCATCAATTTGTTCCTAGACAATACACAAGATGAATAGAAAAAAACAGTATAGTCAGTTATGTGTAATTTTCATTTTAAAACTAAAGACTGGTGTAATTATCAATCATTATGTTGTCTATGGACGAAGTGTTTGCTTCAGTTGTGTAAGCATGGTATCTGCTATGTGGGCCAGAGTAACAACATGTAATAAGAAGTATAATTAGACGGTAGAGTTGAGAGAGAGAGGTTGGGGAAAGGAAAGAGAATGAAGGTATAGAGCAAATAGAACAGGGGTCCAGGTGTTGCCATGATTAGTTTCTAGTCAGTGAGTCGTAATCTGTAGAGTATTTGAAGATGATCCAAGGCTGCCATGTTTTTTGTTAAACTTTTTAGTTGTTTCATGTTCATTTGCCCTTATTTTCTCCATTGCGTATAGGTTGTGTACCTCATTTAGCCATTCCTTAATTGTGGGGGTATTTGTGAATTTCCAATGCCTAGGGATCGCTGCTTTTGCAGCAGTGAGTAGGAATCTCGTCAGTGATCGTTTGTATGTTTTCATTGAACAACTTGAGATGTGAAGCGGGCAACATGCTGCCGTCAGTTGGATCAATGTTTCTGTTACATGTTTTATGAGTTCACAGACTTTTCGCCAGAATGGTTGTATCTTGATACAATCCCACCATATGTGTAGTAATGAACCTTTCTCCTAGTTACAGCGCCAGCAAAGATCCGGAGCCGTGGGAATCCATCTATGTATCTTAATTGGTGTATTGTACCAATTAGTCAAAAGTTTGTACGATGTTTCCTGAAGGCGTGTACTGATTACGCTTTCATGCTCAAACACGCAAGCATGTAGCCATTGGTCTTCGCTAAAAGAGGTGCTTAGAGCGGATTCCCAAAACTCCTTGTGTTTATTCCGCTCTGAGGCTCTGGAGGTCTGTAACCAGGTGTAAGTTAATGAGATGTTTTTTGCACTTTCAATCGCCTTGAAGCATACTGTTTCAAAAGGGGTTAATGCTCTCTTAAAGTGTTTGTGTTTTTTAGAGTTAAGGACATGGTGAATCTGGTGATAATCCCAGTTTGTCAGGTTTAATTGTCCCCCTTCTGATTGAAGTTCCACCAATGTTTTCAGCCTGCCTCCTGTGAAACAGTGTGTGGCTAGGGGAGGTCTCCCATTTTCTGTAACCGCTGGGGCGTTATCATTCCTGGCGGGAGGTCTGGGTTGTGACCTAACTGGATTAAAGGTCCCGGGGAGGTAGTTATTACCAAGTATCTGACCTCTTTTATAGGATCTTAAGCGTTGCTCCTACTAGAGGATGTTGTTTCAATTGTCTTGGGCAGGATTCCCAAGGAATCCACGGAGGGAACGTCACTGGTATCGATCCTATATTGTTCTCCAGAGCCACCCAATCCTTATTTTCTTCATGACACGTCTAGTCAATAATTTGCGTAAGATGTGCGACAAAATAATAATGTTTGGGAATCCCAAACCTCCATTCTCTTTGGCACGTGTGAACAGTTGGATGCTAATACGGGGTTTTTTCGTTGCCCATAGAAATTTCTCCTTCATTTCAGAGGTCTTGTCCCTAAGGGCTGCAGTTAGATCTTCCATATCCTGTATAGCAATCACCCTGGCAAACCATTGGCTCACAGTTGGAAGTGAGCTACTTTGCCAAACACTAGGAATACAGGCCTTGGCCGCATTCAAAAGCTGCAGGAGTAGAGACTACTTGTATTGTTTACTTGACATAGAAGTCAGATGACAGAAGATGGCTGCTGGGTCATCCATCAGGGAGAAACTCGTGGTGTGGTGTATGATCTCTAGTACTGGTCATCAGAAGGTACATAAGGCTGGATATTCCCCCCCCAAAAAAATAAAGGTACCAACATGCATACCGCACCGCCAGCAAGTCACAGAATGTTAGGGGAAGAGTTTGGCTAGTTTAACTGGCTTTCTATACCATCTGGTAACAATTTAATAAGAGATTTCCTGATATTTGTTGCATATTGACACCTTGTGAGCGAAAGTTTAAGATTCTATCTTTTTGTTTCTCCGAAAATATTAGCCCCAGGTTAGACTCCCACTTCCGAAGGAACTCGGGGTCATTCCGAGAGTGAGCGCCCAGAAGCGCTCTATAGGAGAAGGACAATGTATGCTGCTATCAGTTACCAAAGTGCTGGAGGCCAATGAAGAGAGGGCTTCCCTTGCAGCTCAGTTCCAGACTCCCCTAGAGGTGAAGTCACACAGGTTGCCTGCAGAGTTGCTTGCAGAAAAAGCTCAGGAACACAGTGGATGTGCTGTGGAGCTGATGCAGGCAGGTGGCGCCTGTGAGATGTAGCAGGTAACCAGGGTCACTGAGACAGAGGGTAGTCGATAGAAGCCAAGGTTCGGTGCCAGGTGGATAGCAGAGGAGATGAGGTTAGATGGGAGCCGAGGTCAAGACAGATAGCAGGCCGAGGAGATCCGTTTAACAAGTCAAGGTCAGGAGGCAGGCAGGAGGTCTGGAACAAGCCGGGTCGGTAATCAAGAATCACAGGAATGTCGGTAACAACTGAGATCAAACAGCACTTCAGCCAAGGGCTGACTTCCTTATAAAGGCCTATGTGATGTGTTTGCGGAGGTGCTGGGTCCTAGAGACCTTCTGCTATATGTACCCTGACAGTGCCCCCCCCCCCCCCCGACGGGCAGCCTCCGGATGCCCAACTGGGCCATCTTTCCCGGATATCTGGCATGGAATTCCCAAAGGAGTCTAGGGGCATGGATGTTGATCTTCGGTTCCCAGAAGCTCTCTTTAGGTGGATACCCCTTCCACTAGATCAGATATTGGATTTGCCTGCCTTGCTTTCTGAAATCCAATACTGACTCCAACTCGTATTCTGTTTCTTCTCCAACAGTTACTGCTGGCGGAGGTGGTTCCACCCTCCCTGGGAATGGACCTGGAATGGACGATTTAGGGAGAGAAGCATGAAAAACTGGGTGAATACTTGTCAGAAACCATGAATCAGACTGAGACAGAAGTACAGTTAATCACACTAGTTTAATAATAATAAAAAGTTAAACAGAGTAAGCGTAGTCAATACAGCCAGAGTTCAGTAACCAGATCGGGTAGTCAGCCAATGTCAGAGAGCCAAAGATCAATGTAGTAGTACAGCAAGCAGGATCAGGAGCCAGAAGGGACGTCAGCCGAGCAAGTCTTCAACAGGAACGCAGGAGAAAGTCTCTGAGATGTGACCAAAGGCGAAGGCAGAGATGAAGTGAGCTGGACGGCTTTAAGTAGGCAGGACTGACGAGCAGATCATCAACAGCTGAGTCACTGTGAAGAGAAAGGAGCTGGCAATTAGCCGACAGCTGAGCGGCCAGCTCAGAGAAGGAAGGGCTGAGCCCAGCCCTGACAATCCTATAAGAATCAGGCAAGGATAATTCAAATGCCACTGGGTTTACCTCACATTTGACTGGAAACGACCCTGTGTATCTTGGCCCCAGCCTCTTTGATGGGCAATTTCAGATTGGCCGTTGACATCCATACCTCATCCCCGACTTTATGGGAGGGATTTCCCCTTTGTTTTTTTGTCAAAAAACTTTTTGTAGTCATCTATGGAACCCCCCTATGTAATCCTCTAGTGGTCGTCTTCCCTGTACCAGGGAGTGAAGGGCAGACTCTGCGGTGGCAGTTTTCTGCGGGTCATCATATAAAGTAGCCATGGCTTCAAAAAACATGGTAACTGAGTTCAACACCTCATCCTTTCCTTCTAGGAGATTATGGACCCAGGATTGTGGTTCATCAGACAAAAGGGAGATGATGAACCCCACTCGGACAGTCTCTATAGCAAAGGTCCTGGGGTTGCAGGGCAAAATAAAGTTTGCAGGCATTCATGAACGCTCTAAACCTCCGCTGGTCCCCTGAAAAGCGCTCAGGAGTGGGAACTGATGGGCACTGATGAGGCTGCACTGATGTTAAGTGAAAATGTCTCCTGTCACAGGATAGCTGGTTATCGGCTTTCCTTTCCTCACACAGCGCTGATGAAAGGAAATGCCAATAACCGGCATTTGTTTACATGTGATGATCTGCGATTGGACACAGCTGATCACATGGTAAAGGGCCGCTGTAATTCTTTCAATGCAAGGTACTGAGACTAAACAAAGATATCATCAGGAACTATAACCTAAACAGGAGTCCCAAACCTTCCTCACACCACCCCTCTCCGTTGCAGCTCTGCCATCTCTTCAGCATTATACACCCCGGGGACTGTCTGTGTCCCCTGCTGCTCGCTTCCATCCTCTGACTCCTACATCACTGCAGAGCCCCATAGGGCCAGCCAGGTGTTTATTCTGCCCCTCCCCCATGTTATTTTAATGCATAATTAAAGCCAGCTTGACTGGAGTGCTGGTGACTTTGGGCTTTGCTGACCCAACTGTGATGTCACTTGGCCCCCAACACTAGAGGGTTCAGGTATGAAGAGTATGAAGGCCACATTAGATAAACGGCACCTCACTCCTTCTATGCATTGTTTTTTAACTCCACATGCAGAGTACTGTGCAAACGTTTTAGGCAGGTGGGAAGAAATGCTGTAAAGTAAGAATGCTTTCAAAAATCTATATTTTAATTGTTTATTTTTATCAATTAAAAAATGCGAACAGAAGAAAAACCTAAATCCAATCAATTTTTGGCGTGACCACCCCTTGGCTTGAAACCAGCATCGATTCTTCTAGGTAGACCTGCACACAGTTTTTGAAGGAACTCGGCTGGTAGGTTGTTCCAAACATCATGGAGAACTAAGCACAGATCTTCTAACAGATATTATTGCTTATAACAATAATTTAATTAAATTAATATTTAACTTTTTTTTTTTTTACATTCTGTCACCAGTCAGTATCCCTGATCAGCGCCACACTAGTCATATGATGATGCTGTACTGCACTGGTGACAGTATGTACAATTTTTTTTTTTTTTGAAAAAAACTAACAAAATTGTACTTAATGAGTCAAACAATGTAAAAACACCAAAAAAAAATCATTTTTTCATATTCCAAAAACTTCAAAAAAACTCGCCATGCCTCTTACTAAATACCTTTGTCTACTTTCCAAAAAAAAAAGGTCTTCAGGCATTTTCAGGCAAGAAATTAGATTGGCCGTCAGTACATCAGGATTATCTGAAAATTGATCATATCCCATAGTTTGTGGACTCTATAACTTTCCTACTGACTAAATAATATACACTGATCTTGGTTATATGGTGGAACCTTGGATTACAAGCATAATCCGTTCCAGGAGAATGCTTGTAATCCAAAGCACTTGCATATCAAAGCGAGTTTCACCATAGAAGTCAATGGAAACTAAGATAATTCATTCCGCATTGGCTTCTATTGCATGCAATACCACATGTGGCCAGAGGTAGAGGGGGGCGCCGGAGAGCCTCGGAAATATTCGGGGACAGCTTGGCGGAACTCGGAAACTCTCGGAAACACCCGGAGTATTTCCGATTGATTCCAAATATTTAAGAAAAGGCTCTGAACCGTTCCGAGTGTCACCGGCGCCCCCGCACCTCTGGCCAAATGCTGTATTGCATACTCCATTGGCTTGAATCCTGCTCATTTTGCGAGACAACGCTTGCAAACCGAGTCAGGATTATTTTTTTAAAAGTTGCTCGTCTTTAAAAACGCTTGTTAACCGTGTTACTCGTAAACCAAGGTTCCACTGTATTTTACCAAACAAATGTAGCAAAGCCAAGAATTTTTTATTTTATTTTCTTCGTTTATATAATAAAAAAATAAATGAAAAAACCCATTGATGATTAAGTACTACTAAAAGAAAGCTTTATTTGTGTGGAAAAAACTGATATAAATTTAATTTACGTACAGTGTTGCACGACGCAATTGCCATTTAAAGTAGCGCAGTGCTGAATAGCAAAACATGTCCTGGTCATGAAGGGCGTAAAACTTTCTGGAGGTCAAGTGGTTAATAATAATAACAACATCATTATAATATTTTAGTAATAACATTAAATAATACTACAGAAATATAAAACCAATATTATTAATAATAAAAATACTACATAAATATCATTGTATTGTTAGTAATAAACATAATAATACAATTTAATAATAAAACAACATAAATATACTATTATCTATTAACCACTAGGCGTCCGCGCTATAGCCGAAAGACGGCTACAGCGCGGACTCCAATTGCCGGGAGGGCGTCCCTGGACGTCCTCCAGTTTACTTCCGAGTTGCGCGCTCCCGCGGGCGCGCATCGGGGAAGTTTTGTGCTGGCCGTGTCCCTCGGACACAGCCAGTCACAGATCGCCGTAAACGGCCAATGACAGCGGCCGTTTACAGTGCGATCGCTCTGCCAATGAGAGAGGATCTCATATGTAAACATATGAGATCATCTCTCATCGCCGGCTCTCCCTTCTCACACAGAGACTGCGTGTGAGGAGGGAGAGCGAACCGCTGCGGCGGTAAGTAAACAGAAAAAAAAGTGTCAGCACTGTCATCTGTCCTGTCATCTGTCCTGCCATCTGCCCTGCCATCTGCCCCTGCCATCTGTCCTGCCATCTGCCCCTGCCATCTGTCCTGCCATCTGTCCCTGCTGTCATGTCCCTGCCATCTGTCCCCAGTGCCACATAGTGCCATCTGTCATCAGTGTCATGTGCCATCTGTGATCAATGTCACGTGTCATCAGTGCCACGTATCAGTGCCATCTGTCATCAGTGTCATCAGTGCCACGTATCGGTGCCATCTGTAATCAGTGCCACGTATTAGTGCCATCTGTCATCAGTGCCACGTATTAGTGCCATTTTTCATCAGTGCCACGTGTCATCAGTGCCACATATTATTGCCATTTGTCATCAGCGCCACGTGTCATCAGTGCCACATATTAGTGCCATCTGTCATCAGTGTCACGTGTCATTAGTGCCATCTGTCAGTGCCATGTATTAGTGCCATCTGTCATCAGTGCCACGTATTAGTGCCATCTGTCATCAGTGCCATGTATTAGTGCCATCTGTCATCAGTGCCGCATCAGTGTCAGTGCCACGTATCAGTGCCATCTGTCATCAGTGCCACGTATCAGTGCCATTTGTCATCAGCGTCACGTCAGTGTCAGATGTCATTGTCCTGGTTCTCCAGGGCCTTCAAAAGTGTAATAGGTAGTCAACAAATTAGATATGTAATTTATGCTCCTAGAACACCTGATGGTGCTCCCTGCATGTTGGGCCTCTGTATGTGGCTAGGCTGTGAAAAAGTCCCACACATGTGGTATCGTAATACTCAGGAGGAGTAGCAGAATGTATTTTGGGGTGTTATTTGTGGTATAATACACATGCCATGTGAGAGAAATAACCTATTACAATGACAATTTTGTGGGGGGAAAAAAAAAATCTTCATTTTGCAAAGAATTGTGGGAAAAAATGACAACATCAAAAACCTCACCATGCATCTTACTAAATACCTTGGAATGTCTACTTTCAAAAAAGGGGTCATTTGTACTGTCCTGACTTGTTCGGGTCGCAAGAAATGAGACAGGCCGTCAGTGCATCAGGTGTGATCAATTTATTATGATTTGCACCATAACTTGTAGACTCTCTAACTTTCACAAAGACCAAATAATATCCACTAATTTGGGTTATTTTTACCAAAAATATGTAGCAGTATAAATTGTGGCCAAAATGTATGAAGAAAAATTACTAATTTGCAAAAATTTATCACAGAAACAAAGAAAAATGCGTTTTTTTTCAAAATTTTCGGTCTTTTTTCATTTATAGCTCAAAAAATAAAAAACCCAGAGGTGATCAAATACCACCAAAATAAAGCTCTATTTGTATGAAAAAAAAGGACAAAAAATTCATTTGGGTACAGTGTTACATGACTGAGTAATTGTCATTCAAAGTGTGAGAGCACTGAAAGCTGAAAATTGGTCTGGTCACGAGGGGGGTTTAAGTGCCCAGTTGTCAAGTGGTTAATAATACTTTGAAAAAAATAATAAATACAAATATTACATAAATATAATGCTATTGTTAACAATAATGCCATGATTTTTTTTATTATATTTATGTAATATTTTTTATTTATTATTTAGTTTTTTTAAGTATAATAAGTATAATTAAATATATACATAAATATAATTAAAAGAATGCTGATATCAATTATAACAAATATTGACAATTAAATTGTATTTATAATAATACTGTACCAAATAACAATACTTCAACAATAAATAATAATAGTATATAATAAATTATATAATATTCTGATTCTACTAATGTTATAAGTGATAATTATATCTATATATAGGTTATATGCCCCCTATATGTGTGTCTATATTTACATTGGCCTCTGTGGATCCCCTGGCGGCGGAGTGCGGGTACTACAGCGCTGCAGTATGACAGGGAGCAGGCGTGGCTCTGCAGTGCCTAGATCCCCGCCCACCAGCGGCTCATTGCGGTAGTGTCTGCACGCTAACCGTCATATCCATCTCCGCGCACACGACTGAGGAACACCTTTCCTGTTCACAACCTGTCCTCAGTCCGCGCAGTTTTCTAGGGCGCCCTCCATATTACCGTAGACACACAGGTCACGGGAACCAGGGCGTTTCGCCTTACGTAAAATGGCGCCGCAGAAGGAGACCACTGAGAAAGGGCGAGGGTGGGTCACGTGGTCGCTGGGCGGGGTCTGGAGCTCGGGCAGATAAAGAGTCACCTAGCAACAAGCGCAAGGCGTGAATGATTCATGAGCTGACGTGAAGACGCACGGCACGCTTTTCTTCAGACGCGTGACATCAGCACGGGTGAGGCCGGTTTGAGAGAGGCGTAGAAGGTAACGACCGGAGCTGGTGAGGAGCGGGAACCGGGCCTGGGGGAGGGTATGGGAGCCGGTGACTGTGTGCGTTGCGGGACGCCCGTTACTGGGGACCTGTCACCTCTTCTCGTCTAATGCTGAGCCTTACCTCATAGCCGATGTGTGGAGAGACTCCCAGCCTGTCCTATAGAGAGCCGCCAGTCATTCATTGGTCATATATTACCCCATCTATCCATCAATTGTCACCCCTACATCCCCTGTATATATTGTCACCACCCCCACACCTCCTATATCCATTAATTGTCACCCCCACACCTCCTAGATAGATCTATCTATATATCTCGATTGTAAACCTCCCCCTGTGCCCATTGATTCTCACCCCTCCTAACCTGTGCCCATTGATTCCCCCCCTCCACCGTGCCCATTGATTCTCACCCCCCCCCCTAACCTGTGCCCATTGATTCTTGCCCCCCACCCCTAACCTGTGCCCATTGATTCTCCCCCCCCCCCTCCTCCGTGCCCATTGATCCCCCCCCCCTCCTCCGTGCCCATTGATCCCCCCCCCCCCCCCTCCGTGCCCATTGATATCCCCCCCCCTCCTCCGTGCCCATTGATCCCCCCCCCCCCCCTCCGTGCCCATTGATTCCCCCCCCCCCCCCCTCCGTGCCCATTGATTCCCCCCCCCCCCCCCTCCGTGCCCATTGATTCCCCCCCCCTCCGTGCCCATTGATTCTCCCCCCCCTCCGTGCCCATTGATTCCCCCCCTCCGTGCCCATTGATTCTCCCACCCCCTCCGTGCCCATTGATTCTCCCCCCCCCTCCGTGCCCATTGATTCTCCCACCCCCTCCGTGCCCATTGATTCTCCCCCCCCCCCTCCGTGCCCATTGATTCTCCCCCCCCCCTCCGTGCCCATTGATTCTCCCCCCCTCCGTGCCCATTGATTCTCCCACCCCCTCCGTGCCCATTGATTCTCCCCCCCCCCCTCCGTGCCCATTGATTCTCCCCCCCCCCTCCGTGCCCATTGATTCTCCCCCCCCCCCCCTCCGTGCCCATTGATTCTCCCCCCCCTCCGTGCCCATTGATTCTCCCCCCCCCTCCGTGCCCATTGATTCTCCCCCCCCTCCGTGCCCATTGATTCTCCCCCCCTCCGTGCCCATTGATTCTCCCCCCCCTCCGTGCCCATTGATTCTCCCCCCCTCCGTGCCCATTGATTCTCCCCCCCTCCGTGCCCATTGATTCTCCCCCCCTCCGTGCCCATTGATTCTCCCCCCCTCCGTGCCCATTGATTCTCCCCCCCTCCGTGCCCATTGATTCTCCCCCCCTCCGTGCCCATTGATTCTCCCCCCCTCCGTGCCCATTGATTCTCCCCCCCTCCGTGCCCATTGATTCTCCCCCCCTCCGTGCCCATTGATTCTCCCCCCCTCCGTGCCCATTGATTCTCCCCCCCTCCGTGCCCATTGATTCTCCCCCCCTCCGTGCCCATTGATTCTCCCCCCCTCCGTGCCCATTGATTCTCCCCCCCTCCGTGCCCATTGATTCTCCCCCCCTCCGTGCCCATTGATTCTCCCCCCCTCCGTGCCCATTGATTCTCCCCCCCTCCGTGCCCATTGATTCTCCCCCCCTCCGTGCCCATTGATTCTCCCCCCCTCCGTGCCCATTGATTCTCCCCCCCTCCGTGCCCATTGATTCTCCCCCCTCCGTGCCCATTGATTCTCCCCCCCTCCGTGCCCATTGATTCTCCCCCCCTCCGTGCCCATTGATTCTCCCCCCCTCCGTGCCCATTGATTCTCCCCCCCTCCGTGCCCATTGATTCTCCCCCCCTCCGTGCCCATTGATTCTCCCCCCCTCCGTGCCCATTGATTCTCCCCCCCTCCGTGCCCATTGATTCTCCCCCCCTCCGTGCCCATTGATTCTCCCCCCCTCCGTGCCCATTGATTCTCCCCCCCTCCGTGCCCATTGATTCTCCCCCCTCCGTGCCCATTGATTCTCCCCCCCTCCGTGCCCATTGATTCTCCCCCCCTCCGTGCCCATTGATTCTCCCCCCCTCCGTGCCCATTGATTCTCCCCCCCTCCGTGCCCATTGATTCTCCCCCCCTCCGTGCCCATTGATTCTCCCCCCTCCGTGCCCATTGATTCTCCCCCCCTCCGTGCCCATTGATTCTCCCCCCCTCCGTGCCCATTGATTCTCCCCCCCTCCGTGCCCATTGATTCTCCCCCCCTCCGTGCCCATTGATTCTCCCCCCCTCCGTGCCCATTGATTCTCCCCCCCTCCGTGCCCATTGATTCTCCCCCCCTCCGTGCCCATTGATTCTCCCCCCTCCGTGCCCATTGATTCTCCCCCCCTCCGTGCCCATTGATTCTCCCCCCCTCCGTGCCCATTGATTCTCCCCCCCTCCGTGCCCATTGATTCTCCCCCCCCTCCGTGCCCATTGATTCTCCCCCCCTCCGTGCCCATTGATTCTCCCCCCCTCCGTGCCCATTGATTCTCCCCCCTCCGTGCCCATTGATTCTCCCCCCTCCGTGCCCATTGATTCTCCCCCCTCCGTGCCCATTGATTCTCCCCCCCTCCGTGCCCATTGATTCTCCCCCCCTCCGTGCCCATTGATTCTCCCCCCCCCCCCCTCCGTGCCCATTGATATTCTCCCCCCCCCCCCCCCTCCGTGCCCATTGATTCTCCCCCCCCCCCCCCTCCGTGCCCATTGATATTCTCCCCCCCCCCCCCCTCCGTGCCCATTGATATTCT